>PVJC01001880.1:31307-86552 GCA_004026665.1 Murina feae
ATATATATATATATATATATATATATATATATATATATATATATATATATATGAAAGAAATCTATGTCTGTGCCCCTACTTCCTACTCAATTATTGTTCTTTTATAGTCTAGCGCTTGTCATCACCATGCTACTAAAATTACTCTCTCAGGGTCACCAAGACATGCCAAATCCAATAGCCTTTCTCCCTGGAGAACTGGATGTTACTTTCAATGATCTTGATTGTTTTGAACACCTAAATTTTTAAAAATAATTAACAACACTTCGCTTTAATTTTGTTAACAAAAGTATGCTATACAAATCCTTTAAAAGCTCATTCTTCCTTGGCTTCTATGAAATATGTTTGTTCTTCTAGCCCTCTGACCTTCTCTGTTCTGTATTTTTTGGAATTCCTTGTTTTCTTTCTCCTAAATATAGATGTTGCCCAAGGTTCTATTTTTGGCCTTTTTCTTTGTACATTCGTCCTTGATAATCATATACTTAAGGACTCTACTTTCAGGATTGACCTCTTTTCCAAATCTCTGGAACACGTTTCTCACTGCCTCTATGTCTTTCTTTGGACATTCCACTGTCACCTTGAAGTCAAATATTTTCACAACTGATTTCATTATCTTTAGCCAAATCTGTTCTCTCTTTATGTTTCCTAATCTCAGGATTTGTTTTGATTCTTTCCTGCTTGAACATCTGAGACCAGCGTTGTCTATTCTACCTTTATCTTGTTGCTCACAACTGCCACCTTTTCTCCATCCACTCTGCCACTACTCTAGTTATTACCTCTATTCTGTCTCTGGGCAGGATTGGAAGGTCTTTCTGATCAATCTTCTTGCCTTTCCTTTTCCCAACTTATTTTACATATTAGACAACTCTTCCTAAAACAAAGGTCTAGCTTAAAAGCCATGACTGATAATGCATTGCCAATAGATTCAAGTCTATCTGCAGGCATTTAAAATCTTCTCAATTTGGACTTTGTATATTTATTGGCAAAGAAGTTGGTATCTGAGAACCCATGAAATAGTGTTCTCAAAACAGCAGGCTACTTATTGAATCACTCCCACTGTTTAACTCTCTGGCGGGGGCGGGGGGGGGGTGAACAAATGGGGGGGGATGGTAAATGGACTCCATTTTTTTTAAGGTCCCATGAGTTAATTATCTTCATCCTCCTAAGAACTTCCAGCCATAGTTAGATGACAGGTTCTATTTCTCCAGTATGTTTTCAAATTTCATAGGACCTGGTAGACTAATTGAAAGACCCTACAATTCATCTTTATCATATGATTAACCTCTGAATATCCACTTTTATATGGGTCATGGGCACAAAAACGACTAATTTTTACATGTACTTTTAGCCATCATCTTATAAACTTGGTTTAAAAGACAAGGTCTTATGGGGTCTAAAACATAGACGTAGGCATTTATTTCTCAAAATCACTGTATAAAATTTTATTGTAGAGGGCCTTTCATAATCTTTAATGTTTAATCTCTATAACTGTGATTCATAAGTAGCTGGTTATCAGCGTTACTGTTTCATTGTGGTCTCTGTAAGCTTTTAAAGTCTTTAAAACAGCTTTCCACTGATATTTCTGTTATCAAATATATGGACTTGACATTTTAAAAAGTCATAGTCACTTCCATCTACAGTTATGATTTTCAGTAAGAGTTATAGAGTGGGAGGGAGAGGGATTGGAGAAATAGGAGAATAGGTAGATAGAAAAGTAGTAAAATAAAAGACAAAACTCAACTATTTTAAAATTCCTGAAATACTCAACATTGAGAAAACTTTATATATTGCATATGTGTACACAAGGACTTAGTCTCCAATTAATATTTATTCTAATTTTAAAAGGAAAACCCAAGTATAAAATACAAATAGATATTTAAATACCTTTATAATTTCCATGAGTAGATAGACTGAGATGCAAGCAATGGTATTGGTATGTGTTAACACAGGCGAAGGAGCTGGAGGAGATCTTCACAGAAAACAGAAAGAGATGAACATTAGGACAATAGAAGTGGTCTCTTTGGATTTTATTCATTTTACAATCAATGTAAAAAAGCAGACTCAGTGGCTATTGACAAAGTCTATGATTCTCTTGCAATGGTTCCCAATATTCTGAACAGAAGAAGAAAAATAGCCTATGATTCACATGACTTGAATTACCTGGCCCCTCTAAATGTTATGCTTCTCCACATGAGAATGTGTATAATCTTAGCAGACTTACATAAGTTCTATCAGCAAATAGATTTTGATGACAAAGACTCTCTTCCCGACCAAACTTTAGTCAGGCTCCTCTGAGCCCTCTTCCTGGGTAGGCCTTGACCGTAGCCCTTGTCCTGGATGAGTCTTCATTGCTCAGTTTTTGCAAGAATCCAGGTAAGTCAACTCAGTAAAAATCCATGACCTTGGATTCTGATTATGCTTAAGATCTAAGCAAATTCCTCATCTCCTACCTTATATATCTGACCACCCTCATCTCCCTTTAGTTAGAATGTTGTTAAGTAGGTTTAGCAAGAACCTTCCCTACTCTTGATATCTCCCCTTACTAATTGTCCTTCCGCTGAACCCCTCATTCTGCTGATTGACAGTAAAATCCCAATTACTCTTGCTATGTTTGAAATTGAGCCCATTTCTACACTGAAGTCTCTTTTTCCCCGTTGTAAAAGTTCCTGAGTAAAATCTATTCTCACTGCTTTAAACTAGTTATGCCCTGGTTCTCTCTAATAGTTACCACTTCTTTGGTATGGCATCCTATGGTACTGCAATTATTTCAAGTTTATTAAGTCTAAAAAATAAATCTCTGATTGGAATTAATTGTGGTTCACTTTCATCTTAGAAACAAAAATATGCCACACAAGTCCATTTAGAGATTGACACAAAATTATATGAATGGTTTAAATTTTGGATCAGTGGTTTATGTGATAAGAATATAAAACACTAAGCTGAACACATTTATCAAACTTTATGAGCAGTTCAATGCCCTCCCCTATTAAAAAGAATATTTGAGTATTCTGGGTAGAGTTTGGTCCTGACTGGATTTGACTTCATGAAGTGAGAGAGAAAGAAAGGCTGGAAAATTGAATCAGGAAACAGACTTTTATCCTCAGGACTTGCATGATGGAGTTTATAGCAGAAAGAAAATGAATGGTCTCAATATAGAAAGCTCTGTAGTTTCTTTCACGTCTGATGCTACAAAGCTGCTGCCTCCACATTTTCTACTCCTTTTCTTCAGCACAATGTGGGGTGGAGGGGCAGGGGACACACTCGTGGTCTCTAATGGCCAGATAATGGACCACAATAAAAGTTATGTGTCCCCAGCTGAAGGTGAAGACATATAATGGTTGACAAGATCCATTATCTGACTATTAGAACCCAGAGCACAAGGAGACAATTATTAAATCAAAGAAAAAAATTATTTTCACTTATTCAACAAAAAGACTTTTTGCTTATGTGTTATAATTTTTTCTATAAGTACTATTTTTACCTCAAAATGATAATACCAATAACAACTTCAACTAATGTTTACTGAGCACTTAGAATATGCAAATTGCCTTGGTAGAGAGAATGATTTATAGAATCAGAATCCCCAGTTTCAAACCCTTGCTTCAGCATTTAATTGGAGAAAGTTAAGCTTCTCATGTCTCAGTTTTCTGATAAGTAAAATGATGACAATATGTATCATATGGTAATCAACTATTGCATATATTAAGTATCCAATAAAAGCCAGGTATATTTAGTAAAGGTGCTGTAATACTGCCATTGTTGACATGAATATATAGGAGATATATTAGTTAGATCTGTTATTAATCCTATTTGATAAATTAAGACATATAGAGGACAAAGTGAGATATTTAATTTGCACATGTGTAAATGGAGTTTAAAGGATTCATTGACCCCTTGAAAGAATCGAAAAATATTTTGTTTATGTGTATTTTGGTAGGTGAGAAGATTCATGGTTTTCAACAGATTCTCAAAATAGCCCTTAGAATTTTGAGCCCTTGCTCCTCAAAATTCTAAGAATCCCTAATACACTAAATCACATGTATCATTTCTCTATCTATCAAATGATGTAGGGTGATTATACAGCAAACATTGTTAAATTATCTCTTCTCTTTTGAATTTTTAAAAAGATTAAAGAAAACTAAATAATAAAAAGTAATAGCAGATATATGTTCTGTCTGCTAAGTGCCAAAATAATATCACATGCTATTGTCTATTTTTCATCTCTTTCTGGATATAAGCCTCTTTTCTGAGACAATTTTTGAAAAAGACAAAATCAATTCAGTTACAAAGGAGCGAAGCTGTATTTTTAATGTCCTAGTAATCATTCCCTAGCAGTCAATAAATACACCGTAAGCCATTCACTTGTCCTTTTGGAACCTCTGAAATTTGAGTTGAGATTCCCATGAATATAATCCTATCATGATATCAATATTCTCTACTTTCATAATGCATTTGAAGGAGAATCTACTCTAACTCCCTTTCTTTTCTTTTGATAACTTGCCTGTGCAGCGTCAGTCTCTGTTTAACTAATGTGGGGCTGTTGGAGCTATTAAAACTCTGACAGTAGTATTTTGGGCCCAGAAAAAAAAATAAAGTTATAATTACAATTTTAACAATAAAATATCACTCATTTTCAGAGAAGAATTATAGCACAATGGTCAAGAGCACATACTCTAAGGTGGATTATAAAGACTTACATCCCAACTATGCCATTATTAGCTATGCAACCATAGACACGTTAATTTACCTCTTTCTGTATCAGCTTTCTTATCTATAAAATGTAAGTAATATATACCTCACAGGATTGTTGTGTAAGGGCTAAATTTGTTAACATCCTATCTAATAAAGTGAGAATATGCTAATTGACCCTCACTGTCACAAAGATGGCAGTCCCCACAGCCAACAAGGAGGGAATATGCTAATTACTGCCAGGCCCTCAAAGATGGCAGTGCCCACAGCCACAAGATGGAGGCGCCCAGTCCCCTCAGCCTCGCAAGGGCGGCAGGTGCACAGCAAGGCTGGGCAGGCCCAGCCACTCTATGTATCTGCCTCCAGAGTCCCCCAGTCCCCTCAAACCTCCATCCACCCAGGGCCACCTGAGGCTCAGGTAACCAGGGCCAGCCAAGGCTTGTGTTGCCAGCAGTGGCAGCAGCAGAAGTATGATGGGGCATCACCTTCCACTGATTGCCAGGTTGTCTCCCACCCATGAGGACTCCTGGATTGTGAGAGGGGGCAGGCTGGGCTGAGGGACCCCCACCTCCAGTGCATAAATTTTCATGTGCCGGACCTCTAGTATACGTGTATTTTATATACACAAACACACATACAGGTGGGCAAAAGTAGGTTAACAGTAGTGGGTATAAGAAAGTTTATTCTCATATTATTATTTATTAATTATTATATTATCAATAAACAGGAACAACTGTGAACCTACTTTTACTCCAACATATATCCTATATAATAAAAGCCTAATATGCAAATTGTCCCCTCGGTGGTAGTTTGACCACTCTCTATGACATGTGCTGACTACCAGGGGGTGGCACAGAACATAATGGATGTTGGCAACATAGTGCTGGCAGTGGGCAGCAGTGGCGGTGCTGCCAGCCCCAATAGGCCTTGACAAGAGTGGGACTGTAGCAGGATGATTGAGCAGGTGAGCAGGTAGTGCCAGGCCAAGGTGAGTGCAACCGGGAGCCCAGGTGCTGCCTAGGGCCCAGAGGTCAAGCTCGGGCTTGCCCTTCCATGCCAGACACTCATGTTTTGATTACCGGCCAGGCCTAGGGACTGTACCTGTGCACTAATTTCATGCACTGGGCCTCATGTCTGTGTGTGAGTGTGTGTGTATCAACAAAAAAGTGCCTGTAATATAGGCTCTGTAAGTATTAGCTATTAATGTATCATTATGTAATCCATTTCTTGAGGTTTACAAAGAAAATATCTGAGTGCTAATGCTATTTTTAACCTGCTGAGTCACCTTTAAATTTAGACAAACCACCAGCTCTCTGGATCCATCTTTCTTACCTACATGAGGAAATAATCCTCAAGCTCATAGTGGGGTATGAAATTAGGAATGTTCTAGGTTTTTTGTAAGTTGTTGGGCCCTGAGCATACATCAAATTTAAACACATTGATTCAAATCTATCTACAAAATTTGTTGTGTGTTTTGAAAGCATTTTATGATTAATTATATTTAATTAGAGAAACAAAATGCTTAAGACAGAAACTAGAAGAATTTGTAAGCCTTTCTTGTATACAGGTTCTATAAGGAGAAAATGTGGCAAATAGATTTCCCTGAGAGATTTTCTTCTTAATTTCAGTTAAGAATCTGTTTACCTTTAGCTTAGTGTTTGTTTTGTTCTGGGCTTTGTATGTGTCTGTGTGTAGTTTTTTTGTTTTGTTTTGTTTTTTGGTTGTGTTTTGTGGTTGTTGTTGTTTTATTTTGTTTTGTTTTATGTTTGGTTTCTTTTGCTTTTAAATGAAGTAGAATTCTGGTTCAAGAAAAGAACTGATCCCATTACTGCCTCCTTCACATTTGGAGAAGCTGAGGGGAAGTTATTGAATATTAATGGATTTTTGTTTCACAGCACTTCTTTTACAACATTCAAGGCATTTTGTGCTAGCTTTTAAATATTTTTGTCTGAAATTTTACTGTTTTAATTTTCAAGGATTGTAACAGATGGTTCTCACATTGGTTTGATTAGTCTTATATTTTTTTCTTGTTTGCATAAAATTGAAGATTTACAAAATAAATGTGTGTGAACATGTGCTTGCTCAAGCCTTTTCTACTTCTGTTGCTTGTCATAATGAGCTAGAAATGCTTTCATAACCTCACTGAATGACCTTACTTTATCCAGGATCTCTGGGACCACTAAAAAGACATTCAGGTTGCTTATCCCTCCACTATGATTGTTAGGAAAAGGAATCCAGAGCTGGCATTGTATTATGCCTGTACCAGTTATCTCAGGCTGCATAATAAACCTAGCACTTTTAGAGGCTTAAAACAATTATTCTTTGTTACTTATCACTATTGCATGGGTTGACTAAGTGATTCCTTTGCTGGCAATGTCTTGGCTTATATATATGGTTGCCATCAGCTACTGGGTCAGCAGGAGTCTAGCTCAGCTGGGATTGCTGGAAAAAGACATAACAAGAGCCAATGAAATTCCACTCATACACAATACTCCATTCACTCTTACGTGGGGTTATCCCATATTGTTTAATTACTCAACATATATTAATTAGGCAGCTATCCTACTATGTTCTAGTACTATGCTATGTTCCTTAAGTTACACCAAAAACTTCACAAGATTGTTGCTACTCATCCTGAATTTAGCTATTCCATTTGGGAAAATGATCATCTCTCATTTTCAGTAGTTTATAGAAAATCTATATCAACATCATCCATGATGAAAAACATTATGTACTTACTGTGTGAAAAAATAATTCTAGATCTGATGATTTTCAAATGGTTTAAGGCAAGATTTCTGCTTACAAGCTTAAAGTTTAACTCAATAACATAGATGTAACCTAGCAATAAATAATAATAAACCTCTCAATTATTTAACATGCACTTATTGGATGTATCCTATATACCTAGTCTCTATATTAACCATTGTGAACACAAAAATAAGTCTGATAAGAACTCTGGCTATGTGACTTAGAGTATAATAAGAGGAAGCAGAATGTAAAAAATTAATAAATTAATATATGCAAGTAAAACACTAATAAAAGCAGAGAAGAAATTAATACTATGGGTGCTCTGCCAGAAGACTAAACCAGAAATACAGAAGGTGTATATCTTCTTGGGGGTTAAGGATCAATATCTCCTTCAAAGAAGTGATGCTTCAGTGAAGTCTTAAGAAGTGGGCAAAAGATCTTTAGCTAACAGTAAGAGCCATGAGGTCTAGGAAGATGAAGCAGGATAAACAAAGGGAAACCATGAGAAACACTGGACCTTTAACTGGTTTAATGTGACTGAAACCATGAATTCTGGATGAGATAAGGAAGGGATCAAGGAAGGAAGGGGAAAAAAAGAAATGATAAACAATGAATAAAAATGGCCTGAGACTCAATCTTGGAGGACCTTAAACATAGTCCTACAAAGTCTGAATTTTCTCCTACAGATGTTTGAGGATTTTAATCCTGAACAGTATCATTGATAGATCTTGTTAAGGGTAATAGGATCAAATCAGTATTTTAACGTGGACCTCAAGATGAAAGATGAATTGGCTAAGACAAGATTAGAGACAGAGAGAAGAGTTAAATTGTGGCACTGACCTAAACAAGCTATGATAATGCAAAAGGCAATGGCTGAAAGGATAGAGAGGAACAGATGATTCATACCTTCAACAGACATATATTGTTTCTACTATGTGTCTATTAGGTTCTGGGGATATGCCAATTCTTGGAATATTGTAGCGTAGAACTGACCTTGAAACTATACTAAAAAAAAATCAATTGGAAACAGATGTAAGAAATCTTCAAGAGATTCAAGCAATAAGACCTGATTTCATGTGTGGGATATAAAACAAAAAACAACAAATGAACAAACAAAGCAAAGAAACAAACAAACAAAAAAACCCAAACTCATAGATACAGACAACGGAATGGTGGTTACCAGAGGGAAAGGGGGGTGAAGGGAGAATGAAAGGATAAATGTGATCAAATATACGGTGACACAGGAGACTAGAGTTCAGGTGGTAAGCACACAATGGAGTACACAGATGTCCTATTATAAAATTGTACACCTTAAATCTATAATGTTGTTAAACAATGTTACCCTCAATAAATTTAATCTTTTCGAAAGACCTGATTTCTAATTGCATGTAGTGAAGGAGAGGGAAGATCACAGACATCCCAAGACGTGTCGATGGTGGCATCTTAACAAAGAGCTATTTGGCAGTTTAAACAGTAGGTACCAGCAAATCAAGAAAGAATTATATAAGTAAGCAAAAAAAAAATAAAATTGAAAACACAAAGAGCCAAAGGAGACTTTCAGAAGCATCAGCTATAGTTTATACTTAGTATTGTCCTCTATCTTCAAAGATGACTCTTTGAACAATGCTAGATATGTGTGTACAACAGGTCTGACATAATTATTCTATCACTTCTCATCTTGTCTGTCCTTTGTAAAACCAACTATATCTCCCTATGTGTGCTTTAATTGAAATTGACCTAAGAGCTGATGATTCCAATTCCCTGTGATCAATAATTGGGCCCTGTGTGTAGTTTGAGCAGGTGGCATTGAGCACCCCACAGCTGCTGCTTATGTGGATAGATCAAATTAGAACTTCCAAATACACTGCCTACTCCCGATTTGATCATGACCATAAAGGTATATTTTCAACTAAATTTCTACATATAAAGTCAACAATAGGAAAGCAGTCAATATTAAGAGCCTTCTACCTCTCTGTTTACATGTTCGCATTATTAGCTAAACACTATTATGCCCTGGCAAAGAACCATTATAATATTCTGGGTATGTACTTCATCTATTTTTAGCATAAATATCTAATTCCTAGTACAGTTATAAACCCATTACATATGATTAATACTCAGAGTTTGACATTAATCTTACCCTTAGCTTGTCATTAGCTCAATCAGGAAAGCTTTATAGAGCTCATATTCTTTACTTAGCAGTATAGGACTTTGGAAACAGTGTTGAAGAGAATAAAACATTATCCATCTCCATCAAAAGAAGAGATCTAGATGAATAAACAAATACCTGCGATATATCATTCATTCACTGAGTACCTGTCCTGTTTTTGCCTTTAAGAATACAAAAATTAATAAAACCACAGTCTACATTTCCATAGTTGGGTGGACCATGAGCTGACTATGAGCATCATGTTTGGCATGTTACAGAAATTAGTTTACTCAAGTCTTCCAGGAGCTCTTTGGGAGTTCTCTGTGACATACCTCCATGACAGCGGAGGAACTACAGGCTTCAGTGACTTGCAAAAGGCCATACAGGGAGCTTGGACTGAGTTAGCATTACACAAGAAAAACCTAAACTCAGTGGCCTTCCCTCAGAACTTAAGATCTTAGCATAATGTGTTAAGCTATAATGAAAATATATCACCACCAAAAACAACTAAAACAAGATGATTTTTCTTTTAATGTTGCCTTTCTTTTCTTTACTACTCATCACATACCCTTTATAGCTAGGCTGCTTGAAAATATAGCTCATATTGTCAAATTATTTACCTTTCATTTACATTTCAGCCTCATGACTGTCCAGATATTTGAAGCATCCTCAGCATATACATACATGCAAGTCTGTTGGCCCTGGGCCAACAAAAATTTTTTTCTTACTTAAAAGTGATCTAATAGTTGCCAGTGAAATATCCTCCTTCTACTTCTTGGAGGAGACAGCATAGTATGTTTTAAAACTGTGTCTTTCAGTATCAAGTTTCTCTAAATATCATCCCAGCAGAGCTTGGATTTGTGGTTGTCTCTGACCTATGCCAGTTTCTTAGGCTCCATAGGACTTAATTTATTCATATATAAAGCAGGAATGATAATGGCCTGTATTTGGGGATGCTGAAAGATAATAATTTGTTTTGAGTATGATAGCAAAAAATCCTATGCTTTTAGGCACTCAATAAATATAATTTTTATTAATTATCATCATCATCATTATTATAATCTCTACTGTATTTGATAAAGTTGACAATCTCTTTCCTCTTTAAATTATTTCCTTCCTAGAGTTTATCCGGGAGATTTCTTTCACTACACATTTTCTCCTTTGTTGTTCCCCTCCTCTTATTGCTCATATTTTATATTCTAAAGTCCCCCAGTGTTTTGTTCTAGCCCCCCTCCAGGCCTACCACACTATTGTCTGTATCTACAGGTTATGAATATATGCATATAAGTTCTTTGGTTGATCTCTTCCCACTCCCCACTTCTCCCTTCCTTCTGAAATTTATCAGTCTGTTCCATACTTCAGTGTCTCTGGACCTATTTTGTTCATTAATTATTCATTAGATTCCACATATAAGTAAAATCAAGTGATACTTGTCTTCCTCCGACTAGCTTATTTCACTTAGCATAATACTCTCCAAGGTCCCTCCATGCACTCTCTAAGGGCAAGATATCCTTCTTTTTTATAGCTGCATAGTATTCTATTGTGTGAATGTCCCACATTATTTTTATCCACTCATCTACTGATGGCCACTTGAATTGTTTCCAGATCGTAGCTATTGTAAATAGTGCTGATATGAGCATAAGGGTGCATGTATTCTTTCTGATTGGTGTTTCAGGATTCTTATGATATATAGTCCTAGAAATGAGATCACTGGATCAAATGGTAGTTCCATTTTTAATTTTTTAAGGAAACTCCATACTGTTTTCCATAGTGGCTGCATCAGTCCCTTCATACTGTTGTTCATAGTGTCTGTACCAATTTACATTCCCACCAACAGTGCACAAAGATTCCCTTTTCTCCAGGTCCTTGCCAGCATTTATTATTTCTTATCTATTTTTTATCTTAATTTTTAATATTTAATTTAAATTTTTACCCCAGTATGTTTTACTTCTTATACATTTGCTTTATTATTAACTTAATTATTTTAAAAATTACTAAATCATTTTAAAAATGGGACTCTCTTGTGGTTTATTTTTGTATTTAGAATTTTTTTCATTACAAAACAATAGATCTGAAATTCATTTGATCTTGTGGTATGCAGTAGAACTCTTACCTAACACAATTAGGACTAGTGGTTTGTTTAGGAATTAGAAAAGTTATTTAGCGTAGGATCTTATGAAGAGGACATATAAAGCACTACATGCACCCATCTAGGGCAGGGACCCATTCCTGGGTCTGAGAATGAATCTGCTGATGAGAGCTTCTCCAGTCTTGCCACCCCATAAGGCATATGTCCACTTCCCTGAAACGTTCTTTAATTAGCTGGAAATTTTAAAGAGACTATATATAGATTCTTTCTAGAGTTTCATGATGTTTTCCCCAATCTTGGCATTTGTCTTACCTACCTCTAATCCAAACAGCCTATATAATAAAGAGGGAATATGCAAATTGACCATCACTCTGCCACGAAGATGGCTGTGCCCACAGCAGAGGCAGGGTTTCCATAACACAAGATGGATGCACCTACAGTGGAGGCTGAGTTCCCATAATGAGCCTTAATGAGCAATCAGCAGGGACCTGAAGCTGTGCCCCGCCCCTTGGGGCTTAACAGGGGACCTCAGGCTGCATCCCCTCTCCCAGCAAGGCTTGACAGGGAATCTAAGCCTGCACCCCCCGACCCAGTGGGGCTTGACAAGGGTGGGACTGGTCCGGTCTGGATCTAGCCCAATGGGGGGGAGGAGGGCTGGCCAGGTCTGGGTGCATGTGAGTGGGCGGGGACTTGACTCTGGATCCCGTGGTGTACCCCAGACTCTGACAGGAGGAATATTTTCATATACATCTTACTAATTTTCTTGCATCTCTGACACTTATATTATAGAGAAAGGGCAAAAAGCAATATTAAACGATTTCCTCTAATTAATCCCCCTTTAATGAGCATGAATTTCGTGCACTGGGCCACTAGTTTGTTAATAAAAGACTCAATTTTGTATTCACAAAAACAATCTCCTCTGCCTTTTCTCACACACGTTTCTCATACATGTTTTATGTGTACCATTTAAGTGCCAGTAACAATTAATTTATGTGACATTGACCAGTACAACCACATTAACAGGAACAAACCACCTGACTCTTGGAAAGCTTGTCCCACAACTAGTAGGTGCAACAGAGCACAAAGAGGGAGTCGCTTCCAGTCTGAGCATCCAGCATGCACGGCTACAGCCAGGACACTTCTCCCTGCTAGATGGACAGGAGCGTCAGGGTTAATCATTGAGATGGCTAAGTAAAGAGCAGTAAAGAGGACTCCTACATTCATACCTCTGTGACTTTTGTTGGGTCATTTCACTCTCATGCCTCCCTTTCTTCATCTGTAAAAATAAAATATTATATTAACATCTACCCTAGTGGTAATTGTGACAATTAAATAAGCAATATGTGGAAAATGCTTTAATGCTTGCATGGCACATAATAAGCATTCAAACTTAAAAGGAATAGAAATAAAAATAAAATAAAATAAAAATGAATGCTATTATTTATGAAAGTTTGAAGTTATCTTATGTCTCAATATATTGTCATTTTTGTTTTTTCTTCTGTTGATGCTGCTATTTTTATGTGAGTATAGCTGACATTTACTGTACACTTACTATATGATTGGCCCCAGGAGAAATATGGTAAGTGCATTATTTCACTTCATAACTTGACTAAAGTGACCCAGGTATTACTTAGTTGAGCTGAAAGAAATTCAATTATTTTTTACTATTTATTAGTTGGTTTGTTTATGGCATTCTTTTCTCAAAAGGAAATATTTTCCAAAAATATTTTAAAATTTGGCTTAGAAGGATGCATTGAATACAATAAGGGTGGCTTAAGTAGAAACAAATATAAGCTACCAATAAAAACCTAACTTTTAAAAATACCTTTAAATATATGTTTACTAGAGGCCCAATGCACAAAATTCATGCAAGAGCAGTCCTTCCTTCCAGTGGCTGCTAGCATTGGCTTTCCTCTGGCACCCAGGATCCAGGATTCTCCTGCAGCTCTGGCTTTGTCTGGAAGGTCATCCAAAAGGATGTCCAGTCTAATTAGCATATTATGCTTTTATTATTATAAAGTTTCCTGCTTACTTACAATTTCCAAATCAAATGGTAACTAAAGTAAATTTCTACTTCATAATTAGAAATAATATTTCACACTAAAGAAAAATGTTTAAAATTCATAGGTATTCTCTTTTGTTATCAGGAGGCTAATTCACTACTCATTCTCATATGCCACAAGCTATTAAAAAAGCAAAAGATTCCATTCATATAAGTAATTCAGAATCAGATATAAAACTAAATCAAAACTCTAGTTTACCAAAGGACTTATCTCTCCTACTATAGAGATTAATCAGAGGAAATTCTTACCAATCACACTTGTATTTTCTATCTGACCCTTTATCCAGTGATGACTATGTTTTATGCCTTCTGCTGAATACCCCCAGTCTGGGCACTAAGTCAATGTTAAAATTAAGCTGGCAATCCAGAACATTGATTTATGATGTTGCATTTTACTTTACATTTCATAATATTTTGAGCATTCATAAATTAAACATAAAATCAATTTAAATTAAAAGTTAAGAGGCAGTAGCCCTCAGGTAGATGTTTAACAGCTTATTAGTTTTCTGAAACATATAAGAAATACTAAATTTTATATTGGTGTTATTATTATTTAATATCTCTTGCACAGTAACAAGGTACCAACAATTTCTGTTTACTAAAGACCAAGTTGTCCAGTTTTAAAATTGTGTAGGCTGTCCAATTCTGCAATTAAACCTTTGGCCATTTATTTCATTCTGAATTTTGGCTCTTCAAGAGAAAAAATCCCATTGTATTTGAAAGCTTTATTAAAACTTAGAAACAACCCCGCAAATTGGGAAATTATTTGTTTGCAATTATTTAGACTTTAAAAGTCACACTTTTGCATGAAAATGAATGATAAGGAAATGTTTATTAAACAATGTTCTGAGAAAGACTATGTGCAGTATGACCATAATTATTTTATTTGCATTATATATTCATGTGTTCAATGAACACACATTCACTAGATTTCTAATATGTACATAGCAGGAGAAGTAAACAGAAAGCAGACATAGGTGTGCCTGACTTCATGGGTCCTGCATTCTAGTGATAGAAATAGCCAACAATGAATTATTTAACTAAAATTAAACAGGAAAACTTCATAGTAGTATTGTGTGGTAGCTACTACTCTACGTGTTCTCTGTATGGCGCTAATGTTGGTGCCATCCTCCTACCAAACAGGCAAATACAGCTTTTATCTCCATTTTATGGATTTGGGAACTGAACTGAGGCACAACCAGGTTAAATAACCTGTAATAAGACCAACAACTAGGATGGAGTGATGCCAGGACTTGGAGCCAGGCAGTTTGGCATCAATGTGTAGGTGCTGAGTACCTTGGGCTTTCTCCAGTAAGATGCATGTTATGTTGGAGATGAACTTGCTGCTATGATAGGAACACATGCTGTTGGGGAAATCAAGCAAGATTTTCTCCAAGGAAATCACAATTGGAATTAAATCTAAAGGCTGAGTGAGAATGAACCAGGCACTGCTGTGGAGAAGGTATGCTAACTCAAGTAGAAGGACCAGACTGCCCAAATGAGTTAAAATGTGAGGAGCATGGGGCAGTAGAGGATCTGGGAGAAACTCAGAGTGGCTAAGTGCAGGAAGTCGGGACGTGGATTAGTATGGCTGGGGAAAAGCCCAGAAAAATTTCTCTGAATCTGGCAGCCTATGATTTCATTATTCATATATTTAGACTTTCTGTTCATCAGTGGGTCTCAATTTTAGCTGCGATTAGAATCACCTGGGGAGCTTTATACCTCACCCCAAATCAATTACATCCAAATCTCTGGAGGTGGGATACAATAGCTTCTAACAAAAATATAAAAAAGGTTTTTATGATGACCAAGGGTGGTTTTGAATTTTGACTGTGTTATTTGCTGAGGTGAAGTAGAGTAGCATCTGATGGGGGCTGATATGAGTTTCATAAACCCCCAGGTAAAGAAAATTTTTACCCTATAACTTTGAGGCAACTGGATACAGACCACAAATTCTCTGGCTGTGCTGACTTCTTTCCAGAAATGTTGTCAGTCCCTGGACAGAAGAAGAGAAGATCAGCTAAAGTGATGTGATGAAGAATGCCTATGGCCGAGGACCTCCCTTCCCAACTGTGCCCCAACCACACTTTCTGGCCTGAGGGGTATAGGTTTGGGAATGTGGATGGAAACAGAGCAAGCCCCTAAGATAACCAGGAAGTGGATGCTGCTTGGGCACCACCAAAAAGAAAAGAACTGGGAGAAATGGTGACCCATCCATAACCTGTCCTGAGGGACAGTCCAGTGGCAGCGGCTGCATCTGTGGTGGATGTGAGTGTCCATCCCAAAATCTTCAGAGAGCCTTTAGACAGAACCAAATTAAGATAATTCAGCATATATAAGAACTAAAATGATTATACCTCCCAAAATAAAATAAAAATTTATAGAACAAGAAAAAACTTAAGGTCATGCTGAAAGTATTGGACTGTAAGAATCTGGGTGTTTATTAAAGCTGAACTCTCTTTCCCTTCCTCTTCCTCCTTCTCCTCCTATTCCTCCTCCTCCTCCTCCTCCTCCTCTTCCTCCTTCTCCTCCTCCTCCTCCTCCTCCGCCGCCACCTTCTCCTTTTTTCTCTCTCTCTGACGCTTGGTAATTCTAAGGTTGAATGAAGGATCTAAGGGGTAAAGGCAAGATAGATTGCATATGTTTTGTGGGTCTTTCTGAAGAATGAGTTGAAGAGGGGCTGAAATGGATTTGAAATATCAGTATGAGGCTATTTCTGTATGCCAAGTGAGAGATGACAATAGCCTGTTGGAGTAGAGTCTAGTGGCAATGGAATAGGAAGAAGGGAAAAGAGAGTGAAGTTTGGCAATAAGCATTAAAGATAACTAAAGCAAAAGAGACAATGCAGGAGCTTCCCCTGATGGTCAGTGCACTCCCACAGGGGGAGCTCTGCTCAACCACAAGCCAAACTGACAGCTGCCCTTACAGCAGTGGTGGTGGGAGCCTCTCCTGCCTCCTCAGCATCGCTAAGGATATCCGACTGCAGCTTAGGCCTACCCTCTGCTGGCAAGTGGATATCCCCTAAGGGCTCCCGGGCTTCAGAGGGATGTCTGACTGTCAGTTTGGGCCCAGTACCCCCAGGGATCGGGCCTAAGCCAGCAGGTGGACATCTCCCAAGGAGTCCCAGACTGTGAGAGGGCACTGGCCGGGCTGAGGGACCCCACCGAGTGCACAAAGTTTTGTGCACGGGGCCTCTAGTATATAGATAAGAAAGCAGCAAAACAGAGGCCAGACATTATAGGCATGTCATTTGGGCAGCTTCACCAGGAAGCTGCAATTTCACACTCCCCACAGTACCACTGGTCCATTCCCTACAGATCACAGGGGAAGGAGTCCAACAAAGGGGACATGGATGCATGTGCATTGAAGTGGGGTAACCTAGGGAAGGCACTTGTCAATCAAACCTGGGAACAGAAATCATTGCCTAGAAGAGGGGGACTCAATACAAGCCCTCAAAATTTGGGGTTATATAATCCACCACACAAAGAAGTTTTCTCTCTTGACTCTTGGCTCACAGCTCTCTTGGCTTTCTTGGCTTCCTTGCATTTGCCCATGTTTCCTCCATAGCCATGTGGCCCTGTGGACCTCACATGCAATGGATTGATGGACTGCAACTGGGAACATAAACTAAGCTAGCCTAATGCTGCGTTGGATTGCTCCAACATGAAACTGAAGCTCTGGACACTGGCTCTGATTTTAGCTCTGATGAAACCCCAGCTACACTTCTTCCTTGATGGGACAAAGGGAAATAGGAAAGTCAGGGGTTTGATTTCATGAAAATAAAGCTTTCTACAATAGCTCCCCCTCCTGTGCCAGTCTCAGAAAATATCGAGACATCATAAAAAATCAACTCCCATCAGCAACAGGTGGGGACAAGGACCTCTCCCTACCCGTAACACTTTCTTATTGTCTTTAATTTTTAAACTTAGACACATGCAAACACCTCATGAGACCATTCAAATAGCACTCTCCCACCTAATATGGTTTAAAACTTATTTTAAGAACATAGGAATGCACCTGTGTCTCAAGCTTTAAGTTTATATTGTGTGGTATTTGGAAATCACACGTGTGTTTTAGGAAGCCAGATGTATTAAAAGGTGACTGCTTTGCTTAGGGTTAAGCAAGTGTAGGAGATGTACTCCTAACCAAGTTTTTAAACAGATGGATTTTTTTGTTGGGAAATTTAATAAATTTTGAAATATATCTGAAAAAATCTGGGAAAAGTACCTCATCAAAAATTAATGGGTATTGTCTTGTTAGAACTCTATGCTACTGACAGAGCATGGTAAAAAATAAAATAAAATGTTCAAGCAACATTTTCTTAACCACAAGGAAATACTGAGCTATAATCTCTGAACAAGCACATAAATCATCTTGTAATTGCCCTATATATACAGCATGCATTTTTATTTTATCTTTAAGGCTACATTGTTGTTTATTAATATTAGAGACCATTAATCATTCTCTTTTATTTCAACCAGTTATAGTTGCTCTATCACCATTTAATTTTTTTTAAATCAACTGGCCAATTCAATAAAACAGCCCGTTGGAGTGTATAATGGTTAACTGGTGTCTGTCAATCATGTGTTTGTAATTATCTGGACCTGGAAATTTAGAGATATGGGTAGAAGGGGACAGATTATCTAGTCCAACCTCCTCACTTTGTTACCAGTCAAGGGTCAAGAGGTCGTCGCTTAGGGTGCTCCACTCAAAAACCAAACATGGTTGTTGCAAGGTAGTTCTATTCACTTGCCGGAAGCAAAGGAGACAAGGATTCATATCCAAATCTCCGTCTCTGGGAGAGGAGGCTTAGCATTGCTTATAGTCACAATTTGATCAATGACTCATTGATTTCTCTTTGCAGTTGGCTGCATTAATCTGGTTGAGTTACTGTCAAATCCATTCTTTTTATAGCTGGCCTGCAAAAGCCTGCTACATTTTAACATTTAGCAAGAATAACATTTAGTAAGAATGATCCAGATTTTGAGACCCTTGTTCTAACAACTTTGGAGTAGAGAAGTGAGTCCAAAGGAAGTTAAGTGACTTGCTGTGGTAGGCAGAATTCCATGATTTCTCTCCTCCCATCCCACATAATCATGATGGATTTTCACTTTCATGATCAGCCTATTTTATGTTTGCCTTAAAATAGAGAGATTATTTGGGTGGGTGTGACCTAGTCACATAAACCCTTTAAAAGCAGAGTTTTCTTCCACTAGTTAGAAAGGGAAGGAAGGAGGGAGGGAGGGAGGGAGGGAGGGAGAAGAAGAAGAGATCTGAAAGACAAGAAGGATTCAATGCACTATTGCTGGCTTAAAGACAAGAAGGATTCAATGCACTATTGCTGGCTTAAATGGGAGGGATCCATGTGGCAAGGGATGTATGTGGGAAGCCTTAGGAAACAGGAATCTGGATCTTACAGCTAAAAGGAAATGTATTCTGCCTACAACCAGTGAAACTGATAGAGTACCCCAAGTCCCAGAGGATAACTGTCACCCTGAATGACACCTTGATTTCAGAGAGATCTTGAGCCAAACACTCAGTTACATCATGCCTAGATTTCTGACTTACACCCCTGTGAGCTAACAAATGGCAGTTGTTTTAAACTGATGAATTTGTATTTTTGTGTTACCCAGTGAGAGAAAACTAATACATTCATTTAAGATCCTATTGTTAATGAGCGACAGCCCAAGCCCTGCTGAGAGTGAGGACAACGTTTTTTGTTTGTTTGTTTGTTTTTGTTTATCTCCTACTAGAGATCGAGATGATCACTAGATACAAGGATTTAAGAACAAATTTGATCAACCAGCACAGAGGAATATATAATCGAGGTATTGCTGCCCCTTGAGTTAAAAATGCTAAGCAAAATAAGTCAGTCAGAGAAAGATAAATATCACATTTAAATATCACTCATTTGTGGATTATAATGAACAACATACCATAAACTGATAAACAAAAACAGATCCAGAGACAGAGAAGCATCCATCACGCCGACAAAGCTCAGAGGGAAGGTAGGGGAGGGTGGAAGAGATCAACCAAAGGACTTGTATGCATGCATATAAGCCTAACCAATGGACACAGACACCAGGGGGAGGTGAGGGCATGAGTGTGTGTGTGTGTGGGGGGGGGGCCAAGGAGGGGATAAGAACACATATGGAATACCTTAATCAATAAAGAAAATGAAAATTAAAAAAATAGTGAGATTACTAATGCCTAAACAATAAGAGGATGTGAAAATTAAGATCTATAATCGTTCAAACATTAATTCTGAATAAATAAAACTATTTCAGAGGGAATGGAATATCTCTTCTATCAAATTACAAAACTAGAAGCAAAAAGGAAGCTATTCCTACTTTCCAATCCTCTCAAATCTGGTGGTATTAACTAGAAACTAAGAATATAAACTCTGAATATAATCTTCTAAAAACATCTTCACCCTATAAAGACTTAAGGAATGGCCTAGCTAACATTGTTCAGTGGTTGGGCATCAACCTATGAATCAGGAGGTCTCGGTTCAACTCAGCACATGCCCAGGTTTCGGGCTCGATCCTCAGTGTGGGAGTGTAGGAAGCAGCCAATCAATTGTTCTCTCTTATCATTGACTAGGGGCCTGGTGCACAAAATTCATTCACGGGGGGGGGGTCCTCAGCCCAGCCTGCCCCCTCTCACATTTGGGGACCCTCAGGGGGTGTCTACTGATGGCTTAGCCCCACTCCCTGCTCCCCTTGGGGAGTGGGCTTAAGCCGCAGTCTGGCCTCCCTTTGTGGGAGGCAACCAAGCTAATCAGGGGAAGCCATGAGCCCCATCATACTGCTGATGCAGCCACTGCCAGTCACCGCAGCCACCAAAGTGTTTTCATCAACACAGACTCCAGTCCCTTCACCATGAAGAAATGACAACTTTCTTTAGGCATTTTCAAGATGTGTCTTTTATAGGATATGACATTTCTTTCTTTGTTTTTTTTTGTTTTTTTTTTTATCCTCACCTGAGGTTATGTTTCCATTGATTTTTAGAGAATGTGGAAGAGAAGGAAAAAACAGAGAAAAACATCAAAGTGAGAGGAACACTTTGATTGGTTGCCTCCTGCATATGCCCTGACCTGGACCCTGGCCAGGGAGGAGCCTGCAACCTAGGTACATGCCCTTGGTCAGAATTGAACCCAAACTGTGCAGTCAGCAGGCTGAGGCATTATGCACTGAGCCAAACCACTTAGGACAGGATATGACATTTCTTAGCCCTCCAGCAACAGACCTTCATTTTTTTTCTCCAGGAGTGAGGTGGAAAAATCCTAGATTGCCTTTTTGGATTCTTATTATCCAAGTTACTAAGAATATTACCAGTGGCATACGGGGAGCTTAGCCAATGAGCAGTAAGAAAAGGTGTTTCCTCTGTAGTTCATTCTGATCACCAGCTCCACCCCTGCCCCTCCAATACCATCTCCATGCCCATCCAGGCCTGTAACATCTGGCTGAGGCTGCAGGCCTGGGCAGGGGACCCCCAAGCCCCTCCGATTGCCAGCTTCACAGAGCCCAGGCTTCTGCAATCACCAGCTCTAATCCTGCCCCCTGCATTGCCAACTCTGCTCCTGCCCCTCTGATCACTGGTTCTGTGGAGCCCAGGCCCCTGCCCAGGCCTGAGGCCTTTGGCAAAGTCCTCTCTGATTGTCGGTTCCTTCAGGCCCCCCGCCTCCCCCGCCACCTGCCTGGCTAACAGGCCTGACCACTTCAGTGGCTGGGCTGAGCCGGACTGGGCGCTGCCATCTTGTGGCTATGGGGATGGCCATCTTTGTAATGGAGTGATGCCTAATTTGCATATTACTCTTTTATTAGATAGGATGTTTCTCTCATTCCCTTCCTCTCTCTGAAATCAATAAAAATATATTTTTAAAAAAGACTGAAGGAACATTTTTGTCAAGTACAAAATTTCCCATTCTAGTATATGAAATTATTGTGAAGGAAAATGTTGCAATATTAAATTCAAAATAAACCCCAGGCCCTAGCCATTTACCCAGTTAGAGAAGTCCTTTCACTTTCTCTTCTTCCTAAATCTAATTTAGAAATTACTTGCTCAAAGTGTAAAAGGTCTTACCAAGTACTTATATCTTTCTCAGTATATATGAGGCCTGAAATCATGTGTGCATTGATTTCCAATATCAATTAGTGCCAATTTCCATACATCAGACAGTATAAAAAATCTTGTCATTTCTACCACAGGCACTCAAACCATTGTGATTTGGCTGATGAGGGAAATAGTAGTTTCGTCTTTCTTGCGGAGTGCCATCTCTATGAGACTTTGTAAACTGCAGCAATTGAAATCTTTAACCAGCCATTACTAATAAGCATATGTTAATTGTAGCAGAGATCATAAGCAGGTCAATTAGGAGGCAAAGACTGGAACCAAAGGAAACATTCAGCTGGAGGGAAAATCAGGGCAGGTGTCGGCCAACGTGGGCTGCCCTGGCGGGAGCTCTAACTGGCTTGGATAGGAGCTCATTTAATGTTTTGATTTGCTGAATTTGCATTTCAAATTTTCATTCCTAATAGACAATATAGTCAGTCTTTGTTAATGAGGACTCTGATTACATGTGCCATTATAATTGGGAATTAGCCGACCAGCCTTGTTTTGGAGATTAAACCCAAAGCAAATTAGATTAAATTCAGTGTGACTGAAACCTTCTCTCTCTCTTATTTTATTTTACTTTTTTTTTGTCTTGAGTGAAAAGTGAGGAAAAAAGCAAAAACAAAACATTGGTTCCAGGCATCTGGCTCACACCATCAATATAACTTTTAGAACTTTGATTATTATTAACTTTAAAAGACATTCTTTGACAGGGTTAATATATTGTCTTTAAAACATGTGTTTATTAAAATTTCCTCCATTAACAGAGCAGATCATTCAATATTCAGAATTAATTATAGAATACATACACATATAGTGATGTATTTGTTATATTTTTATGTGTGTCCTATCTAAAAAACAACCATGAAGGAGTGCTGCTTCAAAATGAGTTTGAGGTAAAATTATACAACCTGTTTTCACAACAGTATTATTTGGAATCATTGCATTGTAATCTAACTAGTCTGTGGAATTTGTTCCATGAGAATTTGCCATATTATCTAAAGTGCAAAGAACAAATAAATTTTACATTGACGTTGTCAATTTACTAGAACATGCCTTACCACAACAATTGCAATGCAATTTTTATATTTTAAATTGAAACTCTCATAACCCCCATAAGTGGCATATAGCTTAGGGTTATGTGGTCTTTCTTTATTCTCTTGGGTCATTTAATATTGTAATCCAGTTACACTCCAAAATTTTCATGATTAAGCTTAGGACCAATTCTTCAAAAACTACCGCTAATCCCAAATCATTGGAAAAGCGTGCTTATTAATTCCCATGAGACTCAGTTAGGTGTTTGTTTGGTGATAGGCCAGCTTAATTACACAACAAAAGAAGATCTTCACAAGATGAAGAGAAATTCAAATATTTTCTGAGTGAATATTGGCCTTTGAAGCCACATAAATGAGGGTAGACCTGAACGCTGACAATGAGGTGCACTTTTTCAGCTACAAAAGTTTAATATGTGGGGAAATGAAGAAAGGGAAACCTTTTACTCAGGGACACAGCTTCCCCACCATTGCACTGTTTTCAGAGAGAAGTAATCTTGATGGAAAGTAGCTATGCAAATAAAAGTTAAAGTATTACTGTCCTGCAGAGATCTTTTACAATGGGAACAAAAGGAAGTGGTGTAATTTTTAGGAGTGTGAATTTGATTATAGAAGGATCAGGAATTATTTCTTTAGGGAGGCTTAGAAATTTTTTTTATCACTTTCTTTATGTGTCACAGGCTGGTGTCTGATTTGATGAGATGGGGAAAGTAAAGGAAGTTGCTAAAATACAGGTTTGCCTTGAGAATAAATGAGCTTTTATTGCTTGTGCACAAGCTCTGTTCTGGATGAAAAATGACTTGTTTCAGTAAAACTAATAGATAATTGCAATTTAAAACATGTATGAGTTCTGATTTTTTTTTTACAAAGAATGTAAAGTACTCAATATTAAATCATCCTACATATAAGATAATTTGAAATTTTATTGAGTTCCATAGGAGTGGACTGCATTCCTCTTTGACATCAATGCCTGACACAAGGATGCATTAAGAATCTTACAGTGTTTGGAGTTACCATACCAGTAATTGTCATTGTCCTGTCAAAATTTATTGTCACTGACCAGTAATTCCCTTTGTCAGGTGACAGAAAGCTGTTTTAGTTACATATTTATTTTAAGATTAGTAGTTTCACATATTTATTTAATCACTAGGAGCCCAGTGCGCAAAAATTATGCGGGGGCGTCCCTCAGCCAGGCCTGTGCCCTCTTGCAGTCTGGGACACCGCGGGGGGCTGGGGGGGATGTCCACCTGCTGGCGTACCTGGCCAGCCTGGGTGAGGGGCTGAGGACCATTTTCAGGCTGTCCACAGCCCCTTCAGGGTTTGTGCACTCGGGGGTAGAAGGGCTGGTGAGTGCAGGCCTGGACGTTTCCCACCGGAGGGCCCACGATCGCACACGCCTGGTGGGCCCCCGCCACTGAGGGGACACACCTGGCGCAGAGCTGGGTGGCGAGCCAGGGGCGGACGCTAGTGCAGGATCCCTCGGTGGGGCCCTGCTGCTGAGTGAACACACCCGGGGTGGAGCTGGGCAGCAAACTGGCTTCGGATACTCCGCACTGTGCAGCAGACGCTCCCACATGCCCTGCGGAGACCCCCAGGGGGCAGGGGGCAGACGAAGGCAGTGGACCCTGGATGAGTGCTCCCACATGCCCCCATGGAGGCCCAGAGGGCGGAGCCAGGCAGCGGACCCAGGATGGCTGCTCCTACATGCCCTGCAGAGGACCCGCTCTCCTGCACGCCTGGTGGAGGCCTCCGGGGGGTGGAGCCATGCAGTGGACCCAAGATAGGCACTCCTGGATGCCCCAAGGATGCCCGGGGCCGGACCCCCCCTACTAAGCTGACACACCTGGCACAGCTGTGCCAGCCACGGAGGCTCCTAGTGCAGAGCTGCCCTGCCAGCCTCCATCTTGGGTGGGTTAATTTGCATACAGCCACTCTGATTGGCTGGTGGGCATGGCTTAGACATCCCAAAGAAATGGTTAATTTCAATATTATGCTTTTATTAGTTTAGATAATTGAAACACTGTTGCTTTAAGCTGGGACCTAGGCAGGTAACAAAACCTCCCGTCTGTTTCAGCTCCATGGCTTCTATAATTGAAACATTGTTACCATGACCAGAGGCTCAGCCAACCTAGGCAGGCAATTGCAACAGAAGCCTCCGGTTTGCTCTAGCTCCATAGTTGCTGGCCTCCATCTTGGCTGGTGGGCATGGCCTAGGTGTGTCAGGTGATGGTCAATTTGCACATTACTTTTTTATTATATTAGATATTCCGAATTATTTTATTTAGGTTTTAATAATACTTAACACTATGGTATACATAACTTATTAGCACTGAAGAGAGTAAATTTTTTAAAAGGTGCAATTTGTTTCTCACTTATCCTCCATAAATGCTCTAAGGTAATGATGTGAGATATTTGGAAAATGACACTGATTTTAAGTTTTGGCAATTCCATCTGATTATTCTAGTAAATATAGTTTAGCATGCATGAGGATTATTAGTTACCTTTTTATTTTTGATATCTTGAAACTTTATTTCTACAAATAGCTTTCTAGTTCTTATTAAAAAAAAGTCATTGTGCTTAAAAATAAATTTTAAAAATAGAAAAGTTCAATAAGACTAGCACTTAAAATCTTGCTTCCTTGAGTTTCTTCCAAAATAACTAAAATGTACTTTTATGGCATTGATTAAGATTTTGATGAGTACTTCCTAAGCACTTTATTGTCACTATATATATATAATATAATAAAAGAGTAATATGCAAATTGACCATTACCCGAGACACCTAAGCCATGCCCACTAGCCAAGCCACACCTCCCAGCCAACCAGAGTGGCTGTATGCAAATTAGCCCAGCCAAGATGGAGGCCAGCAGCCATGGAGCTAGAGCAAACCAAAGGCTTCTGTTGCAACTGCCTGCCTAGGCTGGCTGAGCCTCTGCTCATGGCCACGTCCACCAGCCAATCAGAGCGGCTGCATGCAAATTAACCCAGCCAAGATGGAGGCTGGCAGGGTGGCTCTGCACTGGGAGCCTCTGTGGCTGGCATAGCTGTGCCAGGTGTGTCAGCTCAGTGGGGGGGGGGCAGCCTGGGGCCTCCTTGGGGCATCCAGGAGTGCCTGCCCCAGGTCCACTGCCTGGCTCCACCCCCTGGAGGACTCTGTGGGGCGTTCAGGAGCAGCCATCCTGGGTCTGCTGCCTGGCTCTGCCCTGGGGGCCTCCTCGGGGGTGTGTGGGAGCACCTGTCCAGGGTCTGCTACCTTCATCCGCCCCCCAGGGGCCTCTAGAGGGTGTGCGGGAGTGTCTGCTGTACAGTGTGGAGCATCCAAAGCCAGTCCGCTGCCCGGCTCCATCCCAGGTGTGTTTGCTCAGCAGCAGGGCCCCACCGAGGGATACTGCACCAGTGTCCGCCCCTGGCTTGCCACCCAGCTCTGCGCCAGGTGTGTCCCCTCAGCGGTGAGGGCCCACCAGGCGTGTGCGATCGTGGGCCCTCCGGTGGGAAACGTCCAGGCCTGCACTCACCAGCCCTTCTACCCCCGAGTGCACAAACCCTGAAGGGGCTGTGGGCAGCCTGAAAATGGCCCTCAGCCCCTCACCCAGGCTGGCCACGCATGCCAGCAGGTGGACATCTTCCCTGCGGTGTCCCAGACTGCAAGAGGGCACAGGCCGGGCCGAGGGACACCCCCCCCCCCCCGTGTGCACAAATTTTTGTGCATCGGGTCCCCAATATATATATATATATATTTGTGGTTTTTTTTTACAGAGTGAATCATAATAGAGTATATATGTTAGTCTCTAATGACTTTTTATCCATAATATTTCATGGAACCTTTCTATGTCAAAAATGAAGGTCTACAATTTAGAAATTGGTAGGTAATTTGCTTAAATTGTTAATGAAATATGGCATCAATTTGGTGAAATTAATCTAGCATTTTATAAATGTTATAGGATAGACTGGGCTGGAATGGGATGGGAAATGTCAAGTGCCCTCACTGTATGTGTAAAGATAAAAGTTTTAAAATAAAATTTGTCCAACTTGTGCATGTTTGCTTAGTGAAATCATACACTAAATCACAAAGTAAAATATATTTTATACTGTGGACTACAATAAAAATAAAGTTGGGGGCCCACATCCAAATAAAGGTAGGGCAGGAAATTTTTACATACCATATTCTGTACCTACACATCCAAAGAGGCAGAGATGAGTTTTACAGGAGCATGGACCCAACTCATTTCACTTTTCCTCTTTCCCAAGCATGTACAAAACCTCTTCCATAATAAATATTGCCAATTTCTGCCATAATCAATCACTATTATTGAAGAATGTGTACTATGTTCCTGTGGTGTATTTTGGCAGACAGATCAAAAAGGAAAACTGCAGCCCTGGCTGGTTTGGTTCAGTGGATGGAGCATCGGCCTGTGGACTGAAGAATGGGGGGCATGTAGGAGGCAGCCCATTGATGATTCCCTGTCATCATTGATGTTCTTTTCTCTCTCCCTTTCCCTTCCTCTCTGAAATATATATATATAATTTTTTAAAGAAAACTATAGTACAGGGTTTACTCAGCAGATTTAGGGGTTGTCCCAATTTAGAGGACTTTAAAAACTGGCCCTTGGCTCCTAGCATATAAACTCTGAGCCTGTGGGATTTCCTGCCTGATAAGAGTGACTTTGTATACCTGAGACCTTGGGCCATGCCAGATAGTTTATTCTAGCAACTCTCACATTTATAATAGTTTGTGGTGAATGACTGTTTTTGTTATGCCTGAAACCTTTGGTCATGCTGTATTAGTTTGACCTCTAGGTAACTGGAATCTGAGTAACTAAGGTTAATCATTTGGGTGTTCCATGTGACTGACTCCTTCCCCACAAATAAAAACACTAGATACCAAGACTTGACTGAGCTTCCCTGAGTTGTCAATACTTGACCTGTATTGCCACACATGGTCTTGGGAGACTAAATACTGACCCTGTGACTCTACTGAGAGGGAGCAACTGGAAACTTGTGTCTGCTTTCTCCTGGACTGCATTCAATGCACCTTTTCTTTGCTGATTTTAATCTATATCATTTTGCTGTAATAAACAATAAGTATAAGTAGAAGAGCTTCTACTGAGTTTGATGAATTTACTTCAAACCTAAGGGCAGTCCTGAGAATTCCCAATTAAAAAAAAAAAGTGATCAAGTTCACTATTTTTAATGGCCATAAAGTGTCCTATGATATAGACATGCTTTAAATTGCTTTACCAATCCTTTATCAAAGAGCATTTACTTTCCAGATTTTTAAGTTGTATATTTAATCTTGTATGTGTGACTTTTTCAACTTATTGAGGTTACTAGAGGCCCAATGCATGAAATTTGTGTGTGGAGGGGAAGGGGAGTTCCCCTCAGCCCAGCCTGCACCCTCTCCAATCTGGGACCCTTCAGGTGATACCCAAATTGGTCATTGGAACTTTTAAGAATAACTGAATTTAAACATGAAGTGGCAAAAAAGTTATACAGATTATACAATTGCTAAATTGTTTTACAGTTACTATACACAACTTTACTAAATCAAAATGATGGGTTACATATATCAATGTCTTACAGTTAACAATGAAGCATCAGTTCTTCCTCATCCCCAATTTGAAAGCAGCCTTATCTTAGTCAAATGCATTTAGCATTAGGTTCACTGAGAGACACTTACTTACCATGTTTGCCTAATATGTTCATTCAATTTAATTTTTTCTGATATGTTTCCATAACAATTGGCTAGTTAGAAACAATAGAGAGTAAAGAGGGAGAGAAAAAAAGAGAAGTCTAGTATTGAGTTGGGTACTTGGTCAGATACAAAAATATTTAAGGACTCTAGATCACCATTAGTCCTAGAGAATCAGAGAGTAATAAATGAAGTGTTTTTTTCAGTATTTTTGAGACATTTTTCTCCCTTCAATTAGAGGTATATTACTCTCTAGAAACTCAACTATGCATTGTGTTACTTCTGAAACTGAAAGATTATTTCATCAGGTGCATCATACTACTGCTAATATTAAGTATTATTATTGTTTTTGCTATTACAATTATAAATATTAGTAGGAGACTAGAGGCCTGATGCATGAAATTTGTACACTGGAGGGGGGGTGTCCCTTAGCCCAGCCTGCACCCTCTCCAACCTGGGACCCCTCTCACAATCCGGGACTGCTGGCTCCCAACTGCTCACCTGCCTTCCTGCTTTATTGCCCCTAACCGCTTCTGCCTGCCAGCTTGATCACCCCCTAAACACTCCCCTGCCAGTCTGATTGCCCCCAACTTCCCTCCCCTGATGGCCCAATTCCCCACAACTGCCCTCCCCTGCCAGTCAGGTTACTCCCAACTCCCCTCCCCTGCCAGCCTGGTCACCCCTAACTGTCCTCCCCTGCTGGCCATCTTGTGGTGGCCATCTTTTGACCACACGGGGAAGCCATCTTTTGTGAGGGTATGGCAGTCAATTTGCATATTACCTTTTTATTATATAGTATTATTTTATGTTTAAAATATTTTCACATATATTTTCTCATTGCTAAATGGTTGATGACTGAAGTTCTATGTCTCTTCTGGGAGCATTTAGGTGTATGAAGGAAAACAACTTAGTCAATGAATATACTGGAATATTTTTGTAGTAAGTTGGAGTTTACAAAGAGTCTTCACCATGTGATTTTGCTTCTTTCTTATGTAGCCTTCCTAATAGGCTCTATAAACATGCAAGTTTAGGGAGAAGTAAATGGTGTCTTAGAGCACTTACCCAGAGTTGCAACGGGCACAGTAAATGATAGAGTTGGTTCTCTTGATTCATTTATTCATTCTTTTTGTTTGCTTGTTTTTCAGGAATCTTTTTAAAAAAATTTAATTCTCACCCAAAAATATATATGTTTTTATTGATTTTAGAGAGACAGGAAGGGAGAGGAAGAGAAAAATATCCATTTGAGAGAGAAATATCAATCAGTTGCCTCCCACATGGACCCCAACCTGGAATCCAACCCTAAACCTAGGTGTGTGCCCTGACCTGGAATAGAACCCTTAACCTTTCAGTATACAGGATGATGCTCTGACCAACTGAGCCACACAGACAGGGTAATCAGGACTCTTTTGAGGGCTTATGACAGGTCAGTTTCTCTCTCTCTCTCTCTCCCCCCTCCTCTCTCTCTCAAAGTGGTGACTACCATATAAAAACAAAACAAACATGGTTGATTTTCTTTAAGCAATTCATAGTTTAGCAGTGGCACTCAGCATGAAATCATAACTATGATGCATTTTCTTCATTGGTAACAGAAAGATGAAAATGTTGTGGAAGCATGAAGAAGGAATGACTGTATTTCTGATGTGGTATAGGGTCTACCGGTGAGATCACATTGCTGAGTGTTCCTGGTGCCCCCAGAAGGGGCTCTACGGTATATCAGAACAATACAGGAACATGTTCTGATGAAGCAAACTGAAACCAATAGGCAGTCGTCTCTATTCCCTGGCATCATCTTGAAATATATGAAAAAAGATGCTAACACTCTAAAAAAGAGTTACTGCCTAATCATTGAGCTAAAATATATTCTCACATTGTGTGACATAAAGACATTAACATTTTCAGTTTATATTTTAAATAGATTTTTTAAAATCACATAACTTAAGATTCATTGACCAAAATGTAGGATTTACAGAAAAAGTTTTAAAAGAAATTTAATTTAAAAGCACACAATATTGCTATAAATATGCACTTTCATTCTTCCTCCATGTGTTATTATTTCATAAGTGAGTATCTTCTGTACATATAATTTATATCTGTTTTTTATATTAACATTAGAAATTAGAAATTTTGAAACATTTTATCTAATTTACCATAATTTAACTATAGCCATGTTGTTGAACACTTCTCTGGGCTATAGATTTTTTTGGTTATAAATGATACTATCTCTAAGAACTTTTTGTATTATTTTTTCTCATTATTATGTCTTATTTACTTAGAATATTATTTCCCTAAAAAAGATGACTAGAAACAAAATTATTACATCAAAAGTATAACCATTTTTTAAACATTTGATATAGCTTATCAAATGTGTCCTTCAGAAAGATTATACTAGTTGATATTCCCATCAGCAAAGGATGTTTTCATTTAATAAATGCTAATATAATAAGTAAAAATTATATCTCTGAGATATTTTATTTTCCTTTACACACTTTAAAATGTTATTACTCATTTATATTTGTATTTTGTGAACCTTATCTTCATGTTTTGTTTCCCATTGACTTGTTGGAGTCTAGGCATTTTTAACCAACTTGTATATTATTATATACTGAGGCTCAGTGCATAAATCCGTGCACTGAAAGGAACTGTGGGCTGGGAGGCTGTGGTTGGCACAGGGGGTAGGTCTTGGCCCATCCTCCGAACCCCCGCCCAGCCCCTCCTGCTGCAGCCCCCAGGTCTCTGTCTGCCGGCAGCCCTGCTCCCACTGCCACCACTCCCATGTGCTGATGGTGCTGGTCCCGCTTGCACCTGCTGACGGCGTGGAGCAATTGGGGCCAACGCCAGCAGTGGTTATGAGTGGTAGCTGCTGCCCTGATTGACCCTCATGAGCAGTGGGAGGTGGAGAATCCCTCAGGGGCAATCGGGGCCAGCAATCACTGCTTGCACCCACTGATAGTGCTAAGCGATCAGGGCCAGCCAGCATCAGGGGCCAGCAGCAGGTGTCAGTGGGCCTGGTATCAGCAGCAGGTGCAAGCACCTGGCAGGACAGTGGTGTGTGGGAGCCTCCTGCAGGCCTGATCACCCAGATCATACTCCCCTGTAGGCCCTTCCCTGCAAGCCTGATCACCCATGATCATACCCATATAAATTCTTTATAGCAAAGAATTTTCAGTAACCACCAGAGGCTCGACCCAATAACAGTGACCAGCAACCTGCCTTGGTCTGGCGCCCCACTCAACTGCTCCACGATCCCGCCATGGCTGATGCCTGCCATGTTCCATCCTCTGCCTCCTGCTGTTGACACCTGGCATGTTCCACACGCACCCCCTTGTGGGCAGCACACATCATAGTGACCGGTTGTTTGGTTGTTCCACCATTCAGTCTATTTGCATATAAGGTTTTTATATATAAAGACTAGAGGCCCAATGCACAAAATTCAGGCACAGGAGGGTGGGTCCCTCAGTCCAGCCTCATAGTGACAACTGGTCACTATGATGTGCACTGCCCACCGGGGATGCATGCAGAACATGGCAGGTGTCCACAGCAGGAGACAGCATGAAACATGGCAGGCATCAGCTATGGTGGGATGGTGGAGCAGTTGAGTGGGGACGCCAGACCAAGGCAGGTTGCTGGTCACTGTCATCAGGGCGACCCTCTCCAATCTGAGATCCCTCTCACAATCCAGTATCACTGGCTCCTAACTGCTCACCTGCCTGCTTGCCTGATGCCCCTAACTGTTCCCTTGCTGGCCTGATGGCCCTAATTGCTCTCCCCTGCGGGGCTGATGACCCTAACTTCTTAACTGCTCTCCCCTGCCAGCCTGATCCCCCTAACTGCCTATCTGCTCTCCTTCTTCTCCAAGCCCTTTGGACCCCCAGCACAGGTGTGCTGAGAGCTCTCTGCCATGGCCCCACCCCATCCTGGCATGGACATTACATGACAGCTTCCCAGACAATTTGCATATTCCTCTATTATTAATATAGATTAGTGATACTAATTCTTTATAGTACTTGCTATATCAATATTTTTCTCCACTTACTTTTTTTATTATAGTAGATAATGCTTTTAAGGTAGAGATTATACGGGTGAACCTACACATCTTTTTCACTGTGGCATCTTCCATTAGTTTTTTTAAAATATAATTTAAGATAGAAAGTCATGAAGATCTATAAGCAATAGATTTTAATAGCTATAAACAGCCCCAGTGTCAATAATAGGGGTTACTGAGGAGGCTGCTATAGGAATATATTGATTCTAAACATGAGAATACAGTGGTTAGTAGTCAAAATTATGTGCTGTGGATTGGAGTACATATGTCTTCTAGGAGGGTGAGAATTTTAAATGATTTTAAAAATTAAGGTACCTAACTTTCCCATTTCTTTTGTAAGGAACAGAAAATATTCTGAATGTTTTTTTCTAAAGTTCTGATTCCCTAAAATAAGATCAAAGTCTTCATATATATGAGGTGACATCTCTAATATTCTCAACAAAAAAGATGAAAATTACATGCTACTTTTTGATTGACCAGAGTTATCAGATGAATTAAAATCATTGAGCATTATTCACTGTGGGCTTGACGATATATATAATATATATATTTGCTTTTTTTGGACTAATACCATGGAATGTGTTTATTTAAACAGTGTTAAAAGACCCATCTTAATAAAAGCTTGTCTTTCCTAAATAGGACCAACGTAAGTTGCTTATGTTATAAATTATCCACGTACTTCATCTCCTTTGGTTTGTGGATAGAAGTTAGGATAGAAAATACCTTATTGGCTTATCAATGTCTCTACTTACTCTGGTTGCAATTTAGGGTGTCATGTTGGCAGTTTTCCAGTGATCAATCCTAAGTAAGCAGAGCAGAAATAAAGCTAGGATTTCAACAGACTTCAACTGATCTCTATGATACTAACTGCTATGAGAGGAAATGCAGGATACTAATGCATAGACCTGTGGTAAGAAGAATCTAAAATCCAGGATTTGTTTCACAATTTTCCTTTTATATCCTGATAAGCAAAATGGAAAATAATCAACTGTATACACACAATGAATACATACATGAACCAGTGAGTTGGGTTAGTAATAATCCTATATAATAAAACCCTAATATGCAAATCAGCTGAACAGCAGAACAATTGGCAGAATGACCAGTCGGCATGACATGCACTGAACACCAAGAGCGCCGGTGTTGAATGTCTGCCCCTCTTCCCAACCCCACTCCCCAGAGGAGGCAGATGGCAGTGGTGAGTGGGGTCGGAGCTGGCTAATCACCCCACCTGCTGGTCACCCCATAGATGGCCCTGATTGCCAGCCAGGCCTAGGGACCCTACCTATTTATTGGGAACAGTCTCTTAGATTTAAAAATGAAAACCTGGCAAGGATCCTCCAACAGTGAAAAAATAGGATGATGCAGCGATGACATGCATGGACTCTGGCTTGCACATTTTGTGGTCAGCCCTGATTCTGACACTTATAGCTGTGTGACAAAGACAATTACTTAATTTCCCTCTGCTTCAGTTTTTCCACCCATAAGGTGGGGAAAATGGTACTACTGCCTCAGAAGGATCATGTTATATACTACTTTCTATAATCAGGGCAAAAGAATGTAGCTGCCCATACACAGCAAGATGCCTTTCACCTGTATGAAAAATATGGATGGTGCATGCAGTGTCCCAGATTATGAGAGGGATGTCCTACTGCTGGTTTAGGCCTGACATCCCCCAAAGATTACCGGATTGGGAGAGGACAAAAGCCAGGCTGAGTGACCCCTCCTCCGCATGAATTTCATGCACGAGGCCTCTAGTTTGTACAATGAAAAGGTATTCTGCTTAAATAAGTGGTATCTATTGAGAGGTAGCTTAATTTTGTTCAACCTTTTTATCAGTAATTTGGATAAAGGTATAGAAGGCTTAGTCTACAAATTTATAGATGGCACAATGGCTCATGAATTTCATGACAGTTTCAGAATCTGAAAAGATCTGTAGTAATGGTCTAAAATCTAGCAAGATAAAATTTAATGGGAATGAATATGATTCTGCACTGAAGGTCCATAACACCTCAAATCTAGGTGTGGAATATAGGAAACAGTGTGATAGCTAAGGATACAAGAGTGGGTCTATAGTCTCCCCACACTCCCCAGTCCTCTCCCCCCAAACACCTTATTTAAAGACAACACCTCAATTTGAGATAAATATGTCATATAACTCCCTTGACATTTTATAAAATTTGGTCTCCCTTTACAGGTGTCAAGCATTAGAAACAAAGAAGAAAAAATAACACATAACGTTCTTAAACTAATTTTACTTTAGACTTTTAAATTAACAGACTTAGGTCTTCACTAGAGAGCTGACAAACTGGAGCTCACTAGGAAGAGAAAGAAGTAAATGGGCTTAAAGTCAAGACAATAAAGGAATAACAGAATATTTATATTTTGTGTTCTTCAGTCTGGGGAAGTTCCTGAGTTGTTCTTTGTTTTTCAAAACCTTGAAACTTTTCATGTATTGTTGGCATTTTATGCCTTCTTTGTAAAATGTCTATATAGGACCTTTACCCATTTTTAAATTAGATAATTTGCTGGTTGGCTATTGAGTTGTATGACTTCTTTATAAATTTTGGATATTAACCCCTTATCTGATACGTGGGTTACAATTATTTCCTCCCATTACATAGGTTGCCTTTTTCATCTGGTTAATGGTTTCCTTTGCTGTGCAGAGCTTTTTTAGTTCGATATAGCTTCACTTGTTTATTTTTTGCCTTTGCTTTTGTGTCAAATAAAAAAATCATTGCCAAGACCAATGCTAAGTAGTTTACCCTCTATGTTTTCTTCTAGAAGTTTTCTGGTTTCAGGTTTTACCATTATGTCTTTATTCATTTTTAGCTGATTTTTGGATATGGTATAATACGGGTTCAGTTTCATTATTTTGCATGTGGCTATCCAGTTTTCCTAGCATCATTTATTAAAGAAACTATCCTTTTCTTATTCTATATTAGAAAGTAACTAAAGTGTTCTCTCTCTCACACACACACACACATACACACACACACACACACACACACAAAGAAGGTAAATATGTCAGGTAATAGATACGTTAATTAACTCAATGGGGGAATCATTTTACAATGTATACATACATCAAATCATCACTTGGTAAACTTTAAGTATCTTACAATTTAATTTGTCAATTAGACCTCAATAAAGTTGCAAAATAAGATAAACTCCCCTGCCAGCCTGATCGACACTTAACTGCTCCCCTGCCAACTCGATCACCTCCACTGCCCTCCCCTGCTGGCCGGGTCACCCACAACTGCCCTCTCCTGCCAGCCTGATCACCCACAACTGCCCTCCCCTGCCAGCCATCTTGTGGTGGCCATCTTGTGATGACATGGGCACAGCGGTCTTGTGACCACATATGGGTGACCATCTTGTGTGAGAGTGTGATGGTCAATTTGCTTATTACATCTTTATTATATAAGATGTTATAAGGAATGGATATATCTAATCTAATAAAAGAGAAACATGCAAATTGGTGTCATTCTGCTACACGCCAAGCACACCCATCAGCCAATCAGAACAACTATATGCAAATTGACTCAACCAAGATGGCGGCAAGAAGCAATGGAGCTGGAGCAAACAGGAGGCTTAGTTGCCCTGACAATGGAGGAAGTCAAGCTTTCCGCCTGCCCTGGCTGACTATGGTCTCTGCTCAAGACAACAAAGTTTCAATAATAGAAGACAAATAAATCCCAGATACCTGCTTCCAGCCAGCCTCACTGGGAGCTTGGATTTGCTAGGGGTCATGGCCAGCCTGCAAATAGCCATCAGCCCCTCACCTAGGATGGCCACACACTCATGGGGTGATGATCCCCTCTGGAGGACTGGGCCAGCCTGCAAACAGCCATCAGCCACTAACCCAGACTGGACAGGCATCCCAGCAGGATCCTCCACCCTGAAGGGAGTGTGGCCAGCCTGAAAACAGCCCTTAGCCCCTCACCCAGGCTGGCCAGGCACCCCAGTGGGGACCCCCACACTGAAGGGGATGTGGCCAGCCTGCAAACAGTCATCTGCTCCTCACCCAGGCTGGCCACAGCCTCATGGGGTGAGGGTTCCTGCTGGGGGCTTGGCCAGCCTGCAAACTACCATCAGCCCCTCACCCAGGCTGGCCAGGCACACCAGTGGGACCCTCATCCTGATCTGGGACACCCTTCAGGGCAAACCAGCTGGCTCCCACCTATGCACCAGGCCTCTATCCTATATAATAAAAGGGTAATATGAAAACGGACCCTAACAGCAGAACAACTGGGAATGACTGGTCACTATGACACACACTGACCACCAGGGGGTAGATGCTCAATGCAGGAGCTGCCCCCTGGTGGTCAGTGTGCTCCCACAGGGGGAGTTCTGCTCAGCCACAAGACAGGCTAAAGGCTGCCAGTACAGCGGTGGTGGTGGGAGCCTCTCCTGCCTCCTCAGCAGAGCTAAGGATGTCCAATTGCAGCTTAGGCCTTGCCAGTGGACATTCCCCAAGGGCTTCTGGGCTGCCAGAGGGATGTCTGACTGCCAGCTTAGTCCCAATCCCCATGGGGAGCGTGTCTAAGCCAGCAGGCGGACATCCCCCAAGGGGTCCCAGACTGTGGGAGGGCACAGGCCGGGCTGAGGGACCCCCCCTTCCAAATGCACAAAATTTTATTCACCAGACTTCTTTTATATGTTTCTGCACGGCTACTCTATGTCATTATTTTAAAAATTATCTTTACCCAAGTGATTTAAGCTACTACTTTCATTAGATAGTAAATTTACTTATGTCCTTGAATTTACTTCTGGGTTTTTGTTCTGTTTTGTTGGTCTATTCGTCTTCTTATGTGCCAGTACAATAGTGTTTAATTACAGAGACTTTATAGTATGTTTTAACGTCTTTTAGTTTTTTTCTCAGTTTTTCTGAGTGGTATTTTGTGTTTGTCATTCCATATGAACTTTAGTATCAGCTTGTTTAAGTCCATTTTAAAAAGCACCAACATAGAATTTTAGCTTAAGTATGAAGTCTATTTGGAGACAAACTTTAGCTCAAACATTTTAACAGATTTTTTCCAAAGACAGAACCTATTTTATTCTTATTGGTAGAGATGTTCAAATGCTGATAGACTGGACTAGTGCTTCTTAAACTTTAATGTGCATATGAACTTCCAAAGGATCCTTTTTTATTTAATCACCATGGCAGAAGTGGGAGAATTCATCAGTCACTGGAACTCCTGAGCGTAATCCATCCAAAGTCCCACAATTAATACTGGGACCAAGTCAATATGTCATAAATATTAACAAATATAAATATGCATATTTTAATCTTGTTTTATGCAACTGAGTATTTATTCAAATAAATAACAGTTATATAAATGTTCTTGTGAGTAACTTTCCCCTTTATCTGAAACCTATCAGACCTTGAATCCTATAGGAAAAGCAAAGGATTTGAAGAAAACCATTTGACATAAAGTATGGTGATAAAAACACATGAGCTTTGGGATCAGAAAACTGCTTTTTAATGAAGGTTTTGCCACTTCCCGAGCAACACTGGGCAATGACCCTATCCTATGCAAACTCCATGCACATATCTGCCAAATGTGGATAACCATAGAATTTCTTCCTAAGGTTGTTAGAGGACTGAATGAGATAACGTCCGGAAGCCAATTGGAGTACTCCAGAAGTGGTTGCTATTATTGCTGGATGTTCATGCTTATTCAGAGATAGACCAAGTGCACAGTACTTTCTCCTTCAGGTTTCTCCTTAGGCATGTTTGACAAGGTCCTATTGTCTATGAAGGATTCAACTTTGTTGCCTTCCCAGGAAGTTTTGATTGACCAGCCATGGGCTCTATCAAAATCAGAGGAGCTGGTTTCCACTAGAACTCCCCAGACACAGATATTGTGAAAGGCCAAAGCTTTGTGTTTCATGCATTTAGGTCTTTAACAGTCTTGATTTAACAGAGGGGCATGTTGAATATATATTTTTTTCTAGACTTTTATTGAGCAGATTTTTAAGCAGGAAGAAATCTTATCTTTTTATGATTTTTCAGACATTGGTTATAACAAAATATTTGTGAGCTAGTTAAGAACAGCAACTATTTTATTTTATTTAACACCAACTATTTTAAAAGGGTTTTGCATATCATAGCTTTAGATTATTTTATTAAATTATTCCAGTTTCTACTCTCTATTTTATGAACTCTTATACATGATGCATGTTAGTCTCAAAGAAAACCCAAACATCTAGCTTATTGGGGAAGGCAAACAAAGAGTAATACATACACAAACACACACACACCTAAGAGAGACAATTGAGTTCTACATAACATAATCACTTAGGTATACATCCACAGCAGAATAATAGGAATGAATATAGTAAAGGATTGATAAAGGCTTATTACAATAATGACTAGAAGAATTAGTTAATTACTGAATTGGGTAAATATAACAGTATGAAAATTTTCTACATATGCGCACATACAACCATAAGCTACATATCTTCTAAGATCTCCTTAATTATCAGAGTCGTATATTATTTTGAGATTATTTAATAAATCCCCCTCACCCTTTTAACATGAATACCATTGCTGTTTTAAGCAGATAGGGGTTAATAAAGGATTCTACCAGCTATTTATTTTTCCTACAGGGGTAGCAGATGTACACAAGGAATCAGTTACTTAATCCCCCTAATCACCCATTTCTTCCCTCCCTCTTCATTCTTTGCTTGGAAACTTCAACATTCCCCAGTGTGCTAATAGCTGACCCTGGAAACTGGCAGAAACCAAAACCTTCTCTTGAAATCAGCAGGCTCCATATGGTTGCTTCAAGTACGGAGGGTGACCCTGCCAAGTCCCCTGCAAAGGGATTTTACAGAGCAGAGAGACAAATGTGTTCTTTTAAATGTTAGTCATTGAGCCAGAGAGAAGAAACCGCCTTTCTGATGAAGGACAGTTAAAGTACTTTTCAGCCTCTGATCTGCAACCTATAGGAAGTTTTGTACAATGGCGGCTCAATGCCAAGCATTAAAAATAAATGTTCTCATCAGATGATTAGCCCTAAAAGTCTTCCCTCAAAAAATGATAGAGCTGTCAGTTACAACCGAACATACATATGCATATTTGAAAACAGGGAGACCAAGAATAACTTTGAGTAGATGAAACCAGCACTATTCTACATGTGTGTGAGGGTAACAGAGGCTATGACATAGCATATGAAGTCAATGGTGGAGTTGTTATTATTTATACATGAGTAAAGATTATAAATGCAAGCCCCAGCTCAGATCTCTCACCCCCTGGATCTGTGAAACCTGTCACTCAGTCTCCTGCGGTGTGTCTTCCTGTCTCGGAGCCATTGGACCACCTGCTGCCAAGACTCTCATCTACTGCATCGCCTGAAGGCCTCGATGATAACAGCATTGATTCCAATGTACATCTAATTACTTCTCATAATCTATTCATTTCACAATAGTGTAGTGAAACATCTGTCACATCATAAACTCTTTAGTAGCCTTATCAAACCACCAAAACACACTCCGCTGCCAGTTGGCAGCTTCCTCGGTTTCCCGTTTATTAATATGATGCAAACATTTCTAGTTTTTTTTTTTCAGCTTTAGATGAATTTCCCCAATGAACAGTGAAGCAGAACTGGGCAAACTGCAGTTTAAATGTCTGTATATTACCTATTGAGGGGCCAATCCTGGTGTCACACAGAAATCTGTTAAAATAGCATTCTATCCTTGGAGGGATCATCTCTAAATAAAGTTCTTTCATTCATAACAGTGAAAGGCAGGCCCCCTTCCTTGGCTTCCATGTGTCTGATTAATTTACTAAAATAAGCCATGGAGACATTATTGCCCATAAATAGGATATTGCACAGGAAAGCCCCTTACCTTCATCTGTTTTAGTTTACCTTTGGGAAAATTAGGCTCTTTTCTTTTTCTCTTCGTTTTAATTTTCTCTCTTCACCCTTTTTTTCCCTCCCAATTCCCTTTTGTCTCCAGTAGAAAATCTAGTAAAGAGATCTATCATGTTGATTAGAAAATGCTGCCTTCTATTCAGTGCTAAAGTCTATGCCATGTTCTAGGTACATTAGTGATACAGCATCTTCTGCAGACGGTATCAATCACCAGACACTGACTGTTGGTGAACTTACTTCTGTTCATCTTTGAGACCCAGTTGACATCACCTGCTTAGGCAACTTTCCCAGGGCAAATCACTCAAATCTCTCTTTGTACCCTCATAACAGCTCGACATCTCTACTCATGCACTTAACATGATGATTGAGAATCACTGATGTGCATGTCTGACTTTTTATAGATGATAAAACTCCCAAGATGATCCTGGGTGTCTGATATCCCAGACGATGTCAAATAGATGTAGAAGATTTTCTAGTTCACTTAAGAGAATTTAAAAACTGCAGAGCCCTAGCCAGTTTGGCTCAGTGGATAGAGCCTCAGTCTGCGGACTGAAGAGTCACGGTTTGATTCCAGTCAAGGGCATGTACCTCGGTGCAGGCTCTTCCTTGGCTCGGGCTCTGGTTGGGGCTCATGCAGAAGGCAGCCAATCGATGTGTTTCTTTCACATTGATATTTCTCTCTGTCTTTCCATCTCTCTTTCACTCTTTCTAAATATCAATGGAAAAATGTCCTCAGTTGAGGATAAAAACAAAACAAAACAACTGCAGAGATTCAAGAGCTCCTTTACATTTATTTTGAACATCAGTTTACTCTCTATATTCCACTCTAGTAATAACAGCCAATGTGTACATGTGCCGGGCATGCTCTAAGTACTTCACATGTCTCAGCCCATTTCATCCTCACAGCATCCTGTGAGGAAGGTATTATTATGACCCACACTTTAGGATCAAGGAATTGAGATGCAGAGAGCATCTTGCCCAAGGTCACATAACTGGAAAATGGTGGGGCTCAGTGGTCTGGCTCCAGAGTCCTTGCTCTTAATTCTTACACTGTATCACCTCTTCCATAGCTACACTGTCCTGATAACTGCAGGTGGTTTTCACATCATCTGATTGGTAACCCTTTTTTGAGCAATTCTGAAAGGTCCATAGAAAGAGAAGGCCTATTTCCTGAACTGTCCATTTGGGTATATAGGACACATGTGTGGCCCCCTTCTTCCATATGGCATTTTGCCAAGAGGACTCAGCACTGATTTCAACATTACAAGATGGGCCATTTTCCATGTCTGTAGAGAGAACTTGAGCTTTCTTCCACATTTCCAGTACAAGTTTGAGTAAATCATATAGACTCTAATAAACAATACTTTTTAAAACATGCTTTTTGTTGTTGTTTTTTACTTTACATAGATGTTAGAATATTCTTAGATATATTCCTGGAATTCATCAGAATATGTTTATTTCCTATAAAACATTAGATAGCGACAGCATAACTATGTGTGGCCATTATTGTATTTAGTGCTAATGACCCAGAGATAAAAGGCTCTGTATCGTATTACAGATCCCCCAAGATAACAATTCTGAGTCCTCAAGGGTAATGACTGAAGAGAAATTAACTCTTTGTCTCTATTGTCTCTCCATATGATGTGTACCTTATAGCTGCTTGTATCAAATTTTTTAAAATCATGTAATTGACAGGCTAGATCTGCACATTAGCATATTCCAACATAGTATAGCACCCTGTGAACTATAACCTGGCCTATTCCAAAAACCATAAATCCTGGAAGGACCAGGTGTGAGCAGGGCAGCAGAATGAATGAAAGCATGCTCTCACAGCACATCAGAGAGTAAATGCCACTCTCCTGGACTTAGCATCCATTTATGGTATATAAAGGGGCTCAACACGTTTTTGCAAGAGGAGTATGTGCAAGAATTCAGCTGGTTACAAGAATAAAGGCTGTGCAGATCAAGTATTAGAAGTTGGGATCTGGCCTCAGATAAACCTAGGTTCAAACTTGGTTCTTCCACTTTATAAGTGGATAGGTGGCCTTTGGTGTGCTGCCTCCTAAATCCTGTATCCTCCCATGTCTAATGAACATGATAACAGTACCCAATCCCAAAGGACCAATAAGAAGAAAGCACATGTAAAGTGTTTAGCACAGAAGTATCTGCTGTTGATGAAGGTTATCTATGCTGTTGCTATCACTGAGCCATACGGTTCCACTCTTTACCCCAAGTCAAAAAGAAAAGGCAAAGGAGGACCAAAGATTTCAAAATAAGTACTATCGTGTATTTATTTCTTTACTTTTAAAACTAAAATTAAGACTTGAGATTCTTATTTAATATTTTACTTGAATCTTTAAAAGCTCCTTTTAAAAATACTGACTGAAAAAGAAAGATATCTCTGTGAGATATCCACATTACCAAATTTGATTCCATTGCTTAGTGTTAACTAACTTTAAAGAATAAGTTCTTGAGTGTGAAAGACGCACATGCAAAAATGAGTGACAGATGTGATTTAAATAAGCAGTCAGTCCGATTAAAGACCTGTACGGATACGGTTATGAAATGAAAATAATATTGGAAATGATAGGGAAAGACTCTCCAGGTAGAAAGTGCAGTATCAGCAATGCAATGGAGATGTTAGTGAAAGACATGGGGTAGTAACTGCTCATCACTCTCATCCATTTACTCAGTGCACCCACTTCGAGCCAGAGCCTGCACCAGACACAGAAGAAATAAAATGAATCCAGCTTGGTATCTGCACCAACTGGTTCCAACATCAAAAAACTGGGGTGTGTGGTGGAGATTAGAGCCAGATCCCAAATGGCCATGAACGCCAAGCAAGAAACTTGAGCCTTTTCTACGTTTCCAGTAACCATGTTTCATTCCCTGATGTGAGGAAAGACATTATCAAACATGTGTTTTGAGAAAGTAACTCTGGAAAAATTACTAAGCAAAGGAGTTTGTGAAAAACTTTGGTGAGCGTAATAGTTTAGGGAGCCGATGAAAGCTAGTCTGATTTAATTTTAGAGTGAAAATGGCAAGTGACTAGTAGAGATTAACTAACCTATACTGAATGCCAGGATAGTTCAGGCCTAACCATCTTGTCTGGCATACAGACAGATGATTTGTTCCTTCCTGTCTCATGTCATCATACTTTGTGACCTCAATGCTCAATGGTAAGCACATGGGAAGACAAGAAGCACTTTCTATATTAGTACACTGTCAAATCCATGGTCAGTGTGGATTTCATAATGGCTAAGACATGTTTGGTGAGCTAGAGAAACTAACCAGTCAGTGATTCTGCTGGATCTGGGCCATGAATGGGTGGAAGGGCTTTCAGGGGAGCTTACTGGATCCAACACCACATCAGCTCTCAAACTGGCCTTCTAAGCTTCCCTAGGATACATTCGCCTCTCCATAGCTCTAGCCAAAACCATTGATTTAAATGTCTGTTTCGACTCCAGCTGTTTCATCCTAACTCTATACACAGGAAAGAGGGGAACATGTTCATTTTTCTTTACAATTCATATTGTTATAATAATTGCAAATCATATCATTATAAATATCATCCTCTAACACCATTATTAAGTATTTGCCTCACCCTTCCATTCTCTAGAAATAATAATTTCAGAATTTATTGTTCTTCATCAGCACTATTTAAAAATCTTAGCACCAACCTTTTTCTTTTCCCAAAATCTTGAGTTCTGTAGCCTAATCATCCTCTTTAAAACATATATGTTACCCTTAGGTGGTCCACTTGGTTAGAGTCAGGAAATCACAGCTTTAAACTTGAATCTGCCACAAATTGGTGAAGGGAGAAGGCAAGTTATTTAAGCACATTGTGCTGTAATTTTTCTAGCAATAAAATAAGGAAGAGAAAACCTCCTGCCTCACAAGAGGTCTGTGAGGATTACATATAGCATATGCAAAATTATTTCCAAAAGTAGAATATGTTTAGTAAATGCAGTGCACTTCAAGAGATCAATAATAATCCTATATAATAAAAGGCTAATATGCAAATTGACTGAACAGCCAATCACTATGATGTGCACTGATCACCAGGGGAAGATGCTCAATGCAGAAGCTGCCCCTAGACCGTAAGCCCCAACCGGTGGCAGTGGTAAGGCTGGTGAGTGAGCAGATCCAGGCCAATTAAGGCAGATGCCAGTGGGGGCCCCTGATTGCCCTGCCAGTCACCCCACAGATCAGCCCTGATTGCCAGCCAGGCCTAGCGAGCCTATCCATGCATGAATTTCATGCACTGGGCCTCTGGTAATAATATACAGGAACTAGATTTCAGGCATTCTTTTGATCTTCTTTCCAGGAGTTATCATTTCAACTTTCTCTCCACCAGCCAGATTCTGGCAAGAATAAAAAGGAAGCTTTTCATCCTTTTACATTTTCAATAAAATATTTGATTATCCCCTACTATGTGCCAAGCTTGTTCTAGATACTGGAGATAGTGTAGCTCTTAGAGCCTGGGAAAAGATTAGATAATGATAGGTTGTACATTGTAATCATGATTTTTGTTTTAACCATCATATCAATTATTTTATATTACAAAATGAAAAGATATTAACTTAGAACATGTTCAAATGTATTGTTGCTATGTGAAAATCATTGCAAGGGAAATCTCCATTTTATCCATATTGATTTGAGAAGAAATAATTATTTTATCTATAAACTATAATACATACATTTTGTTGAATGTTTGCCTTTTCTATGCTTCAGTCAGAGTTGAAAGCGGGAAAAATGGAGGGGGAAAAGAAGGGGAGAAAAGCAAAGGAACATTTATTAAGTGACAAAATTGTTCTAAGTGATTTTACATCCAGAACCTAATATATGCCCTTCATGTCATCTCTTAGAATGTGCTGGATCGCCCAACTATTTCTTCTCCCGCAAGGTTTACGGTGTATCAATGGCAGTGTGTGGTCTTTTCTTATTCTATAACTTAAAAAACACCTTGGCCTGGCCAGCATGGCTCAGTGGTTGAGCGTCAACCTGTGAATCAAGAGGTCATGGTTTGATTCCTGGTCAGGACACATGCCTGGGTAATGGGCTCAATCTCCAGTGGAGGGAGTGCAGGAGGTAGCTGATCAATGATTTTCTCTCATCATTGATGTTTCTATATAAAGCTGACACTAGACATGTATTCCCCAATGGACTTGAGAGCCATAGTTTCCCCTAGAGGCTGGGTCACTAGTAAAGTACAAGAACTGACATTTTATCAACTTCGCCAATGCGATGTTTTTCTGGGCTCCATCCCCTGTTCCCTCTAACTTCTTTTCTTGCACGTCTTTCACTCCATTATGTTGGAGCTTCATTTCGTTGTTAATTCTAGAATTGAATGGATTCTACATTTTTACTATCTTGAACCATACATTTCTAAAGTAACCAAATGACTTAATTTTAAACTATTTCCACTTTAAATCAGTCTCAAGGAATGGGATCTAATAGCAGAACTATGCACGGTCCTGGAATAAACTTATTTTTCATGGACATAATTGTTATTTATCAAACAGTGTAGATCATTGCTTTAATATTCAGTGACCCCTAACTTGGGGAAATGGTTTCCAGACATTAATTTTCCTTTAGTCTAAGAGCAATCACCTCCACTACACTCTTTCCACTGACCAGTGTCTGCTGAGAATCATGAGGAAGTTCTTCCTTTTTTCATGCATTCAAGCATTAAATAATTAGCATTTACTATTTGCCAGACACTGTTTTGGGCACTGAGGGTAAGGTGGTTAATATGTTAGACAATAAGATCCCTGCCTTCCTGGAACATTACTACTAATAGAGAAAGATATAAAAGAAACAAGAAAACTAATAAATAATAAATAATTTCAGGTACTGATAAATACATATATACTGATAAGCATTTATATATAAATATATATAAAATATATATATTTTTATATATTTATTTATATATATACTGATAAGTATTTATATATAAATAAAAATATATATTTATATATATTTATTTATTTATATATATCCTCTCTATATATATATGAATAAAAATGTAAATGTTCATTTGTTCAAAATCTTAAATCTCTGAAAGTTATTCACCTATTGCTTTGAAATTTTGACACAACTGTTGCATTGGAATATGCATGTTTTTATATACCTACTATTTTTATATACCTACTGTAACTCCATTAAATCGATCAAATACATTTGTAAGTACTGTCAATAATGAGGTTGGAGAAATCTTCTTCTTAGATGTGCCAGAAGGAACTGGTAAAATGTTCATAATTAGATTGATTTTGGCAGCAATTCGAACCCAAAATGACATAGCCTTAGCTCTTGCATCATCCGGAATAGCTGCGACATTGCTACCAGGTGAAAGAACTGCTCATCTCACTTTGAAATTGCCACTGAACATGCAATTCATTGAAACTCCCATGTGCAACATTTCCAAAGCATCCAGCATGGGAAAAGTATTGCAGAAATGCAAACTTATTGTTTGGGATGAATGCACAATGACGCACAGAAAATTGCTCAAGGCACTTGATCAATGATTGCAAGATTTGTATGGAAACATCAGACCATTTGGGAATGCATTAATATTGCTTGCAGGAGATTTCAGGCAAACATTACCTGTAATTTCTCGAGCGACACCAGAGGACAAAATAAATGCTTGCCTGAAATACTCTACTTTGTGGTGACATGTAAAGACGTTAAAATTAGCTATAAATATGCATGTCCAGCTGCAAAACAATCAATAAGCTGAGATATTCTCATATCAATTGCTGGAAATTGGGAACGGAAAGGTGCTGGTTGATCGGACCTCAGGACAAATTTCATTGTCTCATAACTTCTGTAATTTAGTGATGTTAAAAGAAGAATTGGTTAAAAAAGTATTTCCCAATATTCAAATCAATTATAAGAATCATGATTTGGCTGAGTGAATGAACTATTCTTGTGGCCAAGAACAAAGACATCTACAAACTTAATATTATTCAGTCTAACATTCAAAGCGAGGCGGTCACATACAAGTCCATTGACACTGTTGTGGAAGCAGATGAAGCAGTTAATTATCCAACAGAAGTTTTGAAGTCACTCCATCTGCCAGGGATGCCACTGCATGTACTGCAATTGAAAATCGGTATGCCAATTATCACGTTGCGAAATATCAACCAGCCAAATCTTTGCAATGGCATGCAGCTTGAAGTAAAAAAATTAATGAGCAACGTAGTAGAAGCAACAATCTTGACAAGACATTGCAAAGGTAAAGATGTCCTCGTTCCTCGCATTCCTATGACTCCAATAAATATGCCATTTCAGTTTAAGAGATTGAATTTCCCAATTCGATTGGCGTTTGCAATCAGCATCAACAAAGCTCAGGGCCAATCTTTAGAATTGTGCGGTTTAGATCTAGACATGGATTGCTTCTTACATGGACAATTATATGTTCCATTCTAGAGTTGGGAAACCAGACAATCTCTATATCTGCACAGGCAATAGAATAACAAAAAATATTGTATACCCGTAAGCATTGTGAAATTAAACATATTAGAAATGTGCGCTTTCTCTTTTCTTTCTTTTCCATTTAACCAGACTGAGCCACAGCAATGTGTGGCTGGGTACAGCTAGTATCTAATCTAATCTAACAAAAGAGTAATATGCAAATTAACCATCACTCTGAGATATTCAAGCCATGCCCACCAGCCAAGCCACACCCACCAGCCAATCAGAGTGGCTGTATGCAAATTAACCCAGCCAAGATGGCAGCCAGCAACCACAGAGCTAGAGCAAACAGGAGGTTTCTGTTGCACCAACGATGGAGTTCAAACTGCTTGCCTAGGCCAGCCGGGCCTCTGCTTCAAGCAACAATGTTTCAATTATAGAAGCCACAGAGCTGAAGCAAACAGGAGACTTTGTTGCCTGACTAGGCCTCCACTCAAGGCAACAAAGTTTCAATTATAGAAGATAAATAAACCCCAGAAACCTGATTCAAGCCAGCCTCGCTGGGACATTTAGTCAATGAGAGCTGTGGGCAGCCTGAAAACAGACCTCAGCCCCTCATCCAGGCTGGCCAGGCACTCCAGTAGGGACCTGAACCCTTAAGGGACTGTGGGCAGCCTAAAAACTGCCCTCAGCTCCTCACCCAGGCTGGCCACACAATGGGGTGAGGGTCACCACTAGGGGGCTTGACCAGCCTGCAAACAGCCATCAGCCCCTCATCTAGGCTGGCCAGGCATGCCAGCAGGTGGACATCCCCTGAGGGGTCCCAAACTGCAAGAGGGCACAGGCTGGGCTGAGAGACACCCCCGAGTGCACAAATTTTTGTGCACCAGGCTCTAGTATATATATATTTGGGTGTCCCAAAAATTTCATAACTCAACTTTGAAAATGAAATGTACTTTAATAAACACTGTCTTTATAATTATTAAAATGTGTGTATTAAAATAATTATTAAAATGTATTAAAATACATTTTGGGCCAACACCCTATTTTTAGGAGAAGTGAAAAGGAATAACTAGAGAAGGCTACTTTCAATAAGACGTATCTGTGGAGGTAATATTTGAGAAGAAATAACCAGGCAAGAACCTGGGAAAGAAATTTCCAAACAGAAAGAGCTATAAATGCTAAAGCCCCAAGGCAAGAGCAAGCTTGTTCAAGACACAAAGACAAAAATGAGCAACATACAAATAAGACCTGAGAGATAAGTAGAAAACAGATCAAGGGAGTATGAATTTTATTCTACTGTGATAGTAAACAAATGGAGAGTTTTTAAGCAGAGGTTGCTAATATGATTTATAGTTTAAAAAGTCATTGCAGCTACTCTGAAAAGTGAACTGCAGGGGACAAGAGTGGTGCACATAGAAAAGGTAGTGGTGGTCCAGGCAAGACATAGTGGCCACCTGAGCTAGAGTGGTGGCTTTAGAGATGGAATGTAATAGGCTAATTGTGGTATATTTTTATGGCAGAAGATGTTCTGGTAGGTGGGAAGCTAAGAGGGAGAAAGGAAGTAATTGAGTATGACAATAACCCTCGTAAGGATATGAAGGGACGTTACTGGTGGGTCTGAAGAATACCTTAGGCGTGGCACATTCCTGGGATGCGGCTTTTCTCCTCTGAGCTTGTACAGTGCATAGTTCATTATTCCATGACTGGCACTTACCCTGTGGTATGGTGATAATACCTATTTCTCCCACTTTGCTTAGAGTTCCCAGAAAATAAAGACCACGTCTTATTTGTCTTCACATAATAATTGCATTAATGAAAGAATAAATAGAGAAAATTTATCTCTATCTCTCAGATAAGTTTGTCTTTCTTCTCTTCAGGCTATTACACAAGCATATGAGTTTGCTCCTGTGGGATACAGAATGATGTACAATCTTGCTCACCTGGGAGGTTTCAAATATAAATTGCTCCCACATATTGAAGAAGCTGGGCCACAGAAAAGCTGTGTTCATTCTTACCACCTACTTTCTCACAACACTCCAGGCAAGAAGTCTTTGCTTAGCTTGTATTTTCAGTGATGTCTCTGCTTTTGATTGGAAATGGAGGCAACAAAGAGCTGATAATAGACATTTTTATACAGAAAGAATCTGCAAAGCAATTAGCACAGACCTGGCTTATAGTAGGTGTGTAATAAATAGGAACTATTATTATTAAAGAATGATCATCACTAGCTCCGATTCAATACTGCTTTCTGATTTTAATATTTTTTAAACCCATTGGTCCATTTTTCTAATACATCCTACTGAGAAGAAACCTTCATAGTATGGCTTTAATATGATTTAAAAAGTAGGCCAGATAGTATGGTCAGAGAATACAGCACCAGAGAGTTAGTCATAAACCTAGGACATGATTCATTGTTCTGCCCTTCACTGATCACTCAGCATGTGGCAGATGCCCTGCTCTTGCAAAAATAGATGAGTCTGACACACTTCTTGCCCTCGGGAGTCTCCCAATCTAGGAAGATAAGTAGAAATGTAATCAAATAAGTACAATACAAAATGACACTAATTGCATATACCAGAAAAGGATCCAGAAAAGACTGTGGTCAATTATGTCTTATGGTGGGTGATGGGAGGAGAAATAATCAGTAGATGCTACACAAAGAAGGTGAAATTTGAGAAGGATTTTGAAATATGACCTAGGGGTCAAGCATGGGTAGGGCAATCTGGCCAGAGGGAAACAGCATATGTCATCAATGTATTTGAGAGACACTTAGGCCAATGTTCCCACAGACTATATTAATGTTGCTACTTTTATTACCAAGATAGAATTCTATTTCCACTCAGTAATGCAGATTGGAGTACTAACACTAATAAATGAGATATTACTAAAATATTTTCGACAGAGTCCTCCTTGTGCTGTATTTTATGAGATCTTATATGAAAATTAATTCTCTGTCAAAAAATGGGTAAATACTAGATTTAATAAAATTAAACAGCTTTCTCAAATTCAGTACCACTTAGAGCTCTTAGGCTATGTGACTAGCTTGGAGGAAGAAATAGTATGCAGTATTTTCAAACATATTTGGTCATAGAATTACTTTTTCCACTATCTTCTAGGAATAATGTTCTGAAGACCAGACTTTTAAAAGACAATAGAACCAAGCAAGCTGCTCATATAACCTCTAGCCTCTTTGAGCCTCAGTGTCATTGCCTGAAAAATAGATCTGGTACTACTTTTCTCCAACTTTCTTTACAGTTGCTATAACCATCATTTGCCCTGTGACTGAACCAATGTGTCAAGGAAAGAGGCCAGGTGGCACTTCCTCCAGATGGGCAGTCTAGGCCTGTGTATTAGTTTGTTAGGACTGTCATAACAAAGTATCACACACTTAAGCAACAGAAATGTATTTTCTCACTTTCCAGAGGATAGAAGCCTAAGAGTAAGGTGTTGGCATAGTTGGTTTCTTTTGAGGCCTCTCTCCTTGACTTGTAGATGGCCACCTTCTCCCTGTGTCTTGGCCTTCCCTCATAGATGTATGTGTCCTACTCTCTTCCTATAAAGACACCACTAATAGTGAATTAAGGCCTAACCCAAAGACCTCATTTTAACTTAATCGGTCACATTCTCAGTCATATTCCAAATATGGGGGGTTATACATCAACAGATGAATTGTAGTGGGGTGGGATACCATTAAGCCTATAAAAGTCTGGTCCACAAGTACACAGAACTCTAAACTCAAAATTGATCAATTCTAATCAAATGTACACAAGAAGGGCTATAAAATAAAATAAAAGCTATATTCACTTTATTCAACTAATATTTTACTCCATTTTATACCATATCCTTAGGCCAGATACAGAGACACAAAGGTTAATAATGCAGACACAATTCTTGCTCCCACAAAGCTTAAAGTCTAGTCTGAGGACTGTCATAAGCATAAAAATTGTTCACAGAAATGTAAATGGCTATGTGAAATCAGAGCAATGTTAACTTGGTAGTTGGTGAATGCTGGAGGGCTATTACATCATCTCTTCTAGTAACATCAATTAGCTGTACCATGTGTTCTCTTCATTGAGGATTTCAGAGGCATAATTACATGTTAACACTCATCTTTATTATCTGTTTTATACCCATATCTGACTTTTAGTTAACCTACTATTATTCTTCAGCAAGCCAACATTTCAGACATGAATATATTGTCTAATCACTTGGATAGGGCTTGGACATCTCACGTTAATATGCATCTTTTAGGGCAAGCTACTTATAGAGATATCCATTCAACACTTTTTTGTTGATTTTTTTACAAGTTTAACTCTTAGAAGGTGGTCATTTTCTATAATCCCAAATTATAATGTGTTTTATTGTAGTCACTTACATACTATTTGTAATATTTACTTGCCAAAAAAAGGTAATTCATGTCATAGATGGTGTTATGCACTTAGTGATAAAGGTCAATTTTGGCTTGTACTATTGAAGTAACCATCCCAAGATTCATCAGGCTTTTTATTTTTTCCTATATTTCTTATTAGGACCAATGAATATTCAAAAATCACCTTGCCCTTGCCAGGAGAGTTGTCCTGTACACCAAAAAGGCTGCAGGTTCAATTCCCAGTCAGGACACATACCTGGGTTCAATTCCCAGATGCATATAAGAGGCAACTGATCAATGTTTCTCTCTCACATTGATGTTTCTCTCTCTTTTTCTCCCTTCCTCTCTCTAAACATGTCCTTGGCTGAGGTTAAAAAATATCATTTAGGCCGTAACCAGTTTGGCTCAATGGATAGAGTGTCGGCCTGCGGACTCAAGGGTCCCAGGTTCAATTCCGGTCAAGGGCATGTACCTTGGTTGCAGGCACATTCCCAGTAAGGGGTGTGCAGGAGGCAGCTTATCGATGTTTCTCTCTCATCGACATTTCTAACTCTCTATCCCTTTTCCTTCCTCTCTGTAAAAAATCAATAAAATATATAAAAAAAATATTGTTTAGTGTTTAACTTTTTTTACAATAGAAATAAAATGGAACCAAAATGGTTGTTTTAGCAATAATTAATATACTTGGTCACATCCAATCCTTCACTATCGAAGCTCACTTTTATTTGGAACCCTCCATAGTTTTTGAACCTGTACTACATGTTTCCATCATTAACCCATAAAGTAGGGTGACCAGCCATCCTGGTTTTCCTGGGATTGGGGGTTTCATGAGAGTGGGATTTCATTGCTAAAACTGATAAATTCCTGGGCAAACTAGAAGGATTCTGCTACTCCACAGGCACAGATAAATATACTGAATAGAAATCCCAAGGGCTTGAAAGGAATTCTGCCCCAAATGCTCTCCAGTTCCCATACCTTCTTCTCTTGTCTTCTTTCTCTTCTCAACCTTCACAGTACAGGTCAACTGTCACTTTCTCTGTAAGCTTTATCTATTGACTTCCTCCTCCAATTGCAGAGGTATTTGCTCCACTAAGGCCTCACTGCACTCCTCCATGCCTCCCATGACTAATTCTAATTATCTACTTCCTTGGCTCCTCTTCACTAGGCAAGATTCCCAACGGGACTAAACATACCTTACTCATAGTACCAGCCTAGTTTTGGACACTTGGTAATAAGCCTTTACTTAAATAAATAAGAACAGAAGAAAAGTATTTTCCTAAACCTCTAAGCTGATTAAAATAATATAATTGAGAATTAAAAAGAATTATGTAGGTAATCTGGTCCAGTTACTCATTGTAATTTGGACTCAGTTGACCTGGAGTCAAAATACTTTCCTTTATTATCTGTACCCCCTTAACAAGTAACTGTGTCCATTTGCTCATCTGTGCAAGAGACAATAATTTCTCCTCAAGATGTTGGGTCCATTACATAAGAGGTCATTTGTAAGAGAAAGTTTGGAAACTAGAGGACACAAATGTCAGGCATTATTGTTATTATTACTACTATTATTACTCAGTGAAGAAGGAAAAAATGGTACTGTGAGCCTCTGCAAAATCTCCAAGGACCATGCACCTCCTGCCAGAATTTGATCTCTCTGATTTAGGAATTTATCCAAGTTCCCCAACTGTTTCTCATGATAAAAATATAATTTTTATCACCACCCCTTTCACTCTAAATAGTAGCTAGTTTGTTTGGGTCTCTCAGACCTAAACTTGAGCACAATAGTTCAGACGTGGTCTGAGCAGTAATATCATTTCCTAGATTCTAGACTCCATACTCTGTTACTTGAACCCAGGCACCCGTTGGCTGTTTTAGCAGCAGTTTTGTTTAGCATTACTGGCCCACATTGACACTCAATCAGAAAATGACATGATTTTTTCTATTTTTCTCCCCCCCCCCACCTTTTTTATTATTATTTTGACACCCTCTGGCACCCAAAAGAAGATGCCCTTGAGCTGCCTTTTCCTTTCTTGGGAGATTATAGAACTAATGAATGGAAAATGTGCAAAAAATAAAACAGCAGTTCTTTGTCTTTTTTCAGGCCAAGAGAAGAAACTGACTAAATACGTGTTCTTTACATCTTCTGCTTATGATTGGCAGCACTGAGATTCACTTCCTCATGCGCTTGTTTTGAATGTACAAGTTTATCAGGCTTTAGTTTGCCTGAACACTCACTAATGCTTTGATGCACTGAGACACAGTTCCCACTGGAAGGGCTTTTATTAAGTGGACAGCTAGGTGTCACAGGCAAGGTATTTGCTCAGTACATTAATTTAGAGAGGGAAATGTTTCTGTGTAACTTAACCGGGCAGAACAGCTATTTCCACTTTACCTGAATAAAGTATTTTCATGTTTTATCACACTAGTTTGCAACTGCAAAAGCTTCACTCAGTTTTTAAGAGTAGCTATGAACTGTCAGGATACATTATTTGGAATGAGGCCTGACAGCTCCAGGCTTGAAAATAAAATACATTTTATTGTTTAAAAGCATTTCTCCAGCACCTCACTTCCATCGCCCCCTCCCAAACCCCACCCATCCCGTAGCCCCTCATAGGTGCCCCTCTTCTGGTTTGGAATGAGATGCACTATGAACATTCTGAAATGGCTCAATCTGCACTAAATAACACTGTAGGAAGAAAATCGAAAGGGGAGTTTTCTTTTCTTATTCCGAATGAATAATGAAAAAGCCTCAAGTTGTTTTGTATGTGAGAGGAGCGGATTGCACGGGAGATAGTGTGCATGCTAGTGTTGAAAGCAAACACAGCTTTTAGATGCCCAGTTAACATCCTGAGATAGATTATTAGGCATGCACCCTTGTGTCTGGAATTTCCTTAAAGCCTCTAGCCCATTAAGGAGGAGGAGGAGGAGGAGGAGGAGGAG
>PVJC01001881.1:0-86420 GCA_004026665.1 Murina feae
CTCTCCCTCTGCACGCTGCCCGGGAAGTTCCCCTGGAAGAACTGTTCCACTGGGTTCAGGTCGGGAAGCAAGTCGTCCTTTGGAGATTTGATCTTCATTGTGACGATGTAGCCATCTCCGAACCTATGGACGCCCACCACAGCGTGGTACAGGCCTGTTAGTAGTTGGGTCTAAGGCAGTCTCAAAATCAGGAATAGACTCATCAGAAGTATTGGGGATTAGAGGTCACACTATAAACCTTTTGTGCATGTTTAGACCTAAGAGGAAAAGACCTATGATAGTTCCTGGAGAAATAGTTTGATACTAGATTTTAGAAATTAAATGTGTTTGTGGTGCAGTGGGTCATCAGACCTTTGTCACAGCTTCCTGTGTCTAACTCCTGAGGCATGAATGTTCCCTGCTCCTTTCCCTCTCACCTGATTACTGAAGTCAAAGGTGTTTTAGCCCCTGCAGAGGCACATGGGGCCAGTACTCATTCAGCTCATTCAGTGGTGAAAAGGCTGCCTGGCCCTTTAAGAGTCTGGCCAGGTGGAAGCAAAGGCTTGGAAAGCAAGCACTTCCCTGTGGAAGCTTCCAAAACCAATGGAGCTGCCAGGGCCAGGTGCTTCCCTCCTCCCTCACCAGGTCACCCAATGTGGATAAAGAAAGGTCCACAGAGTGTGTGCACAGCCAGCTGGCTTCCCTATACGCTTACATCACAGTATAGTCCTGTCAGTTATAACTTCCTTCAGTGTTCCCTCTGTGACCAAGGGTTCCTCCCTCCACATGAAGTGCCTCTGCCTTCCAGATCTGGAAAACTGTCCCTCCACACGGGGAAGAGTCCCTCTCACCTGCTCTCCCATGGGGATCATGAAGAGAGGGAGGAAAGGAGGAGAGAACAGCCGTGTCTCCAGCAGCAGACACAGGACCTTACCAGCACATGCAGAAGTCCCCCTAGATGTCTGTGCAGTGTCCAAGCTGTAGTTGCTCAAGAAATCATGGCTCAAATAAACAAATGCAGCTAATCTACTAGCCTTTCTCTCAATCATCAACCTTCCCTGATGCAGGTAGGAGCGCCACACACTCCTATGGTTACATCTAGGCTTAAATAAGATGGGTTACATGCTGTTCCTTCACCAACCAACATGGTGACTTTTATTTATTTTTATTTTTTTAAAAAATATTTTATTGGTTCTCCACAGAGAGGAAGGGAGAGGGATAGAGAGTTAGAAACATTGATGAGAGCGAAGCATCGATCAGCTGCCTCCCGCACACTCTCTACTGGGGATGTGCCTGCAACCAAGGTACATGCCCTTGACTGGAATTGAACCTGGGACCTTTCAGTCCGCAAGCCGATGCTCTATCCGCTGAGCCAAACCGGTTAAGGCATGGTGACTTATATTCCGCGATTTCAAACAGCATTTACTAAACAAACAAGTGATAACTAGAAATCAACCCTTCCTACTTTATAACGTATATCAGAATTCAAGGGAGCATGGCAGGGCATTATTGGCATAATTTTATTTTAACTGATTATCAGCTTTGCAGAAACCATTATTAATACCACACTATTCACAGCAATGTACCATGGACAATATACTGAAGATTACTGGCATTCCTGGTTTGTTGTATGATACATGGTCATTTATCAAACCTCAAAACGCACAACATTGCAGAAAGGAACGGTAATTCTTGGGCTGCTCAGTCTCCTAACCATTCCTAAGTTGGTTGTGGCTTCTTATGAAATAGGTCCTTGGTCCCGGATTTGTTGGCACAAGTGGTAGGATCATGAGGCAGTGGCAGTGACTCTTCCTCCTCCCAGCCAAGATATGCCCCCACCCCAATCAGAATGCCTCATCTAGAGACTCCGGAGCCTTCAGCCACAGGCACTTAGCCCAGTAGAGAACGTTTCTCTAAGCACAATGGCTTCTCTATTTGCTCATGCAGAGTGAGGCCTGGCTACACTGGCCTCTGCCTGTGGAGAGGGGGCAGGACCCTCCCAAGTGTAGGTAGAAAGCACAGGGCCTAGTTGTCACCCCTTCCCCCAATGACGGTAACAAAGGGGCCCTCTGCCCCGCCATATCCTTACTTGTATTTGAGGTGCTGAATGGTGCCCAGACACTGAAGGGTGCCCTTCACCATGATGGCCAGCCGGGTACACAGGGCCTCACATTCTTCCATGCTGTGGGATCAGAGAGAGGAGTGAGGGGTGAATGACTCCCAGTCACCTGCCTGCTCCACTCCAGCCCCTGGGAATCTCTTGCCTGTGGGATGTGAGGACCACAGCCCTCCCTTCTCTGATGATGCTCACGATGGTGTTCCACAGCATGCGACGTGCCTGGGGGTCCATGCCTGTGGTGGGCTCATCCTGTGGGGAGGCAGAGGGCAGGGGCCTGGCTTACGGCACCCTCCATGGTCGGCTTCCTCTGAGCATTATCTCTGGCAGACAATGCACAAGTCACTCCACAGTGGGGTGAGACCCGGGGTACCTGGGCACAGAGTGTGCAAGGCAGATGGCACACTGGGAGAACAAGGACAGATCGTGCCCACCTCTAGCCCATTCCTTGCAGGAATGGGTTAAAGTTGATTAAGGCCAAGGAAAATTTCCTTAAAAACAAACAAGCAAATGACAAATCCCCAAACCTTGCACTTGTTTGCAAGGAGATGGTTTAGGGGACTTTTCTGGTTTCCTCCAAGTTCTGAAACGCATGGCCCCATAAACCGCAGATCTTATGCGCACGGGGCCTCCAGCACCTGAGCCTCTGGTCAGGCTCCTGCTCCTGTCCAAACCCCAAGCAGACCTTCCCTGGCAATAACCCTTTCTGAGCAGGTGCCCAAACCCCACATGGGGCTGAACTTCCCACTGTCAGCCTGTGGCCCCACAAGAGACTTCCCGGGAACTCAGAGTGAGAACATTTCCCCGAGTGCTATGCACCAAACACTAGGCTGATTTGCTCAAAATGAACAGTCCAGACAGAAACAGACCACTGCATTTCCTAAACCTGCCGACCCAATCACAGACAGCCATCCCTTGGTTCCCACGCTTGGGTCTGCCTATCCCCACAGGTCATGGGCCCCTCACCAGCAGCACCAGCGGTGGGCAGCCGATCAGGGCAATGGCTGTGGAGAGTTTCCGCTTATTGCCCCCACTGTAGGTGCCAGCCAGGCGGTCGCCATAGAGAGACAGGCCCAGGCTCTGAATACTCCAGTTTGCCACCTGGGGAAAAGGAAGACAAGCAAACATCTCAGACCTCCACCAATTCAAAGCCTTGGGCTCCCAGATCTCACATCTCTAGGACGACAGAGCCGCCCGCTAGCTCATGTTCTCTGGCACATGCTTTAAAGAGCGGGTGTCTTCTTTCCACTCTGTGCCTTAGATTCAGCTTGGTCAGCTCAGCATCCATGGGGTGCAGCCCCCTGAGAAATGGGTTTCAGCCTTACAAATAGCAGCACCCAGTGTCCCAAACTATGGCTAGGAGGGAGAGAGGAAGAGCCCTAGTGTCTGTGTAAGAGGGGTGGGTCTCATTGATTCCACCCCTCCACAGGGTCACATTTGAGGTCTTATGCACCAAATATATACTTATTGAACACCCATTAGGAACCAGGCTCTGTTCTAGGCACTGGAGGGTAATGGTAAACATCGCCATTGATCTTGTACTCACAGATGGGGGAAGTGCAACAGACAATCAAAGTACACAGAATAATGACAGACTGTAACAGTGCTTCGAGGGAACTCCACAGGGAACTGTGATGGAGAATAACAGGTGTGTGATGGAGAATGACATGAGCACGGGAATAAAACTAAGGAAGTCAGCGAAGATAAACCCACAATGCTTCTGCCTTGTGCCGTTGTACCTCTGCCTGGAATGTCCTTTCCCCAGATATCCACGTGGCCCCTCTCTCAGCTCTCATGTCTCCGCTCGGAGTTCACTTCCTCTGTGAGGTTTGCCCTGGGCCACCCTACCTCAGCGTGCAAACCCGACAGCAACAATTCTTCCCTGCTTTATGGGTGTGGAGAGTTAGTGCTTGTTGCCCCCGCTGTAGGAGCAATGGATTTTTCATTCACAAATATGCTATATATTTTATTTACTTATCATGTGTTATTATCTGTCCCTCCCACTAAAGTGCAGCTCCATTTTAACTTTTTATTTGGAATTCTTTCAAATTTATAGGAAAGTGTAAAAATGAGAATAGTACAAAGAACATTCATAAACCTTTTACTCTCTCTTATACACATACACACACTCACACACTTACATACACACATTCCCTCTCTCTCTCTCTCTCTCTCTCTCTCTCTCTCTCTCTCTCTCACACACACACACACACACACACACACACACACATTTTCTCAGACCCAAAGATACATCTTGGCCCTTCGCTCCTGAATACTTCAGAGTCTATTTTCTAAGAATAAGGTTATTCTCATGCATAACCACATTAGAGATTTTTACATGTCAGTAAACTTAGCATTGTTACTATACTATTATCTAATCTGTTCATAGCTCAGTTTTATCAATGGGCCCAATAATATCCTTCACAGCATTATTTTCTCTCCAGTACAAGGTGCGTTCTAGTGTCCATTTTGTCTACTTAGCCTCCTGTGATCAGGAACTTTTCCATAGCCTTTCTTTACTCTCTTTGTTCTTTATGACTGATTATTTTGAAGATCACAGCCCCTGTATTTTTAAAAAATAGAATGCTTCTCTAGAGTTTATTTGATGTTCCTCATGGTAAGATGTAGGTTTATACGTTCCCAATCAGAATATTATGTAAGTGATATTGTGTCCTTCTCAGGATATTGTATCTGTGGCATGAGATATCCACCTGCCTCTCTGGTAATATTAATTTTGATCACCCAGTTAAGATGTTGTCTAATTCCTCCACTGAAAGTGATTATGCTTCCCCCTCTCAACTAATAAGCAATCTATGGAATATATATATTATATATTATATATTTATTGTATATATTTTATTGACTTTTTACAGAGAGGAAGGGAGAGGGATAGAGAGTTAGAAACATTGATGAGAGAGAAACATCGATCAGCTGCCTCTTGTACACCGCCTACTGGGGATGTGCCCACAACCAAGGTACATGCCCTTGACCGGGATGGAACCTGGGACCCTTCAGTCCACAGGCCGATGCTCTATCCACTGAGCCAAACCGATCAGGGCTGGAAGATATATATTTTAAACTACACAAATATCTTGCTTCTTATAAAAAATGTCCCCTATATTTAGAAACCATTAATAATTTTTATATAATCCAATATTTACTATATTCATTGCAAAATGATTTTCCAATTCCATAACTTCCTTCAGTTGTCTATTGGTATTTCATTGTAAGCAAGAACCCTTCATTCTCTTCTGTTTATTTATTTATCTATTTAATAGCATTGACTTACAAATTTCTATCCCCCACCTCAGTGTTTTATAATTTATCGTACTATTTAATTATTGCGATGTCTAAATTGTCCCATATGCGACCACTGGGAGACCCTTTAAGATGGCTCCTGTGTACTGTGGTATGCCTCTATTGTGTTTTCTTAAGCTCTTCTTTACTCCTGGCATAAGATTTTCCAGGCTCATTCAATACCTATGCTGTCCCAGACCTGGAATTTGTTATTTGTTTAAAGACTCATAGTTCCTTTCAGTGGGGAAGGTATTAAATACCAAAATTTGGGCACTAAAAGTGATCATTGCTACTGAGATATTTTTTTCTTCCTAGCCCTTTCAGTTACACATACACAAACATATATGCATATACATGCATATGTGCAATATACAGGAACACATTATGCATGTATGCTCAAACTTGTATATATAAATATTTCATGAGTTTACAGTAATATCTCCAATTCCAATCCATCTTCACAGGGTAATTTCTTGCCTTCCCCTTTTCCATATTTGTATGTCCCTTCTTCCACAGTGAGAACTCTGACTCCCAACAACATTACCACATGTACTCATTTACTTAACCCTAAAACACATCTAAGTTGTTTCAGAATGGCTTTGCTCATGCTCCTATAAAAAATAGACTAAAAAGAGTTCAGAATTTGTTTGTGATTTCCCCCCTCTGCTCCACTTAAGACTGAGGATAAATAGTCAAGTACTGCATCATCAGTTACTTGTATTAGTTCTTTTCCCTCCCCTTCTGCAAATAATATTTATCTTGAAATAAAATTAGATTAATCTGCTTCAGTTTGCTTTCAGAGTTAAGATTTTCTTTTTGTTTTCATTTTACCCCCTTTCCATTCTTATTTATTTTATTTTTGAATATGTAGAATATTATTAATATGCTTCCAAAAGTCAAAACTATACAAGGATATATACTAAGAGAAGTGACATTCCCTCCCATTTCCCTTTTACCCATTTCCTTCTTGTCAATGATGAAATTTATTGTTTTCTGGTTTATCCTTTCTATTTGTAAAGATAAACAGACATATGTATGCTTTCTTATTTTTCTAGTTTCTTACAGAAGAAGCATTGTACATGTACTTCTTTGCACTTTGCTTTTTTTAACTTGAAAATATCTCTTGGAAATAGCTTCATACCAGTTCACAGAAATTTTTCTTCTTCCTTCCTTCTTGCCTTCCTTCCTTTCAGCTGCTAAGACGTTATGGTATGTATAGACTACAAGTTATTCAACCAACATCTTATTCCTGAACATTTAGGTGATTTCCAATATGTTCCAACTAAAATGCAATAATAACTTTGTGCATATGCATTCTGTATTTTGGGAGGCATACCTGCAGGGTAAATTCCCAGAAGTGAGGCTCTGGGTGAAAGGACAAATACATACATTTTTTGTGTGTGTGTGAAATATGAGGGCAGGGATATTTTTGTCCGCTTTGCTCATTGTTACACCCCCTCTTCTAGAACAGTACTTGGCACATAGTAGACACTCAGTAAGCATTTGTTGAATGAACGGATAGCATTCTACAGCTTTCCCACCTCTAAATAACTGTACTCTTATGAGACAGCCTTATATGGTTTATCAAATTCCTAAGTTGCCACAGCAAACCATTGTTTACCCGCTCAATCTCCTCTGCTGGTACACCTCGAAGCCGGGCATAAAGGTAAAGGTGTTCTCGCCCTGTGAGCAGGTCATCGATTGCATCAAACTGAGGACAGTAGCCCATACTTTGATGGACTTCAGAAATATTGGTTAAAATACTGCAACAACAAAAAAAAGCAATTAGCAAGTTTCCTTCAGAGAGGGGGTGAGCAGAGAGCTGGGGCTGGAGGAGCACTGCCAACAGAGTAAGGGAGCTGCTTTTTCTCTTCTCCCAAGTTTCTCTTCTCTCAGACCGTGTACACCACTGAGAAATCAAAGCAGGGGCCCTTGGTTAGAAACTCGTGAACTTCAGGAGTTCTGAGCTTTGAATCCAGCCAAATCCTCCAGTTTCCCTGTCTAGGATAAATTGAATACCTGTTACCCAAATTAGCTTTGGTTTTGGATTGGATCGCTTCATATATTAGTTTAAAAACAAAAAGAAGATCAGGTTACAGAAATTGAGCAGTGATTTTTGATCCCTTTCAAACATTTGGGAAGTAGCTAGAGAAGATACATGCTTACCAATGAAAGTAAATTTCCCCATCTGTATTTATTGGCAGAGATACAGTCAACAAAAGAGGAACCAAAGAGATCACTACCACACCTCCTGCCCCAAGCAAGAGGCTGGCAGGGAGAAGAGATGAAGGGAATGGAGTTACTGATATATCCTCCCTCACTAGAAATACATTGCCTTGATGAAAAGTAAACTGTCCTTAATCTGGTTTAATCTCTTCCCCCTTTCCCTTACAGTTTAGGGTCCATGATAAAGGATGGATGCAATAGCATGGGGCAGAGAGAAGTCATTCACTATGACAGTCTCCCACTGTGACAAAAATAACTCCAGGTATGGCTGGGCCAATTAAAACCATCCAGGGAAGCAAGGAGTATAGTTGGAGCTTCCAAACCAGAGAACCCCAATCCTGTGTCTTAAACCTATAGTTTCTAGCTTCCATTCTGGTTTTAACTTCTGAGCGTTAGACTATATCTCATTTGGACTATAACTTGAAGTCTTATGGCAAATCCCATTACATCCTCCTGTCATCCACTCACTGCTTCCCACCGACACCATTGTGAAGTCACTTGCTGATGGTAACCTAAGCTGGATCTGCAGATGAGATAGGCCCAGCCATGGTCTCACCCCACCCCTGCCAGTCCCCTTCTTCTGGACCCAACAGGGATGACCAAGGAAGGCCTGGAGCCCGAGAAGCATACTCAGGACTCCCCTGCCCAGTGGGCATTGGGCCATTTGAGGATGGCTCTTAGGTGATGAAGCCTCAGTCAGGCAAATGCTAGGCAGAGACATGAGCAGGGCCTAACTCCACATCCAAACCAGGACCTAGAGTTCCTCTGGGCACATCGAATGTGTGTGAGCTCTGCTGCTCAAGAAGCAGCTGGAAAGAGGCAAACAGGTGTGAGCTCCTGGTCTCCATCTTGTGTCCACAGTCTGTTTACTCACACCTCATTACAAAGAGCAGAAGGCACCTTCCGGAATCCAGGGGCCATGCCAGTTTTTCTTTATAAAGTTTCCTCGGCCTGGCAAAATCAAGCATCAGCACAGAAATAGCCAATGCAGAATAAGGCCCCGGAAAGCACTTGAACCCAACCCCATGTAGAAGCCCAGAGGAAGAATGCTGCATAACAGGGTTCTCAACCTGGGGCTCAGGGGTGCCGTGGGCCATAAATGTGCTTTAGGGTCCAGTAAATTCCCCCAAAACTCTTTGCAAAAATATGTGGAGGGAGATAATGAGGGACATGATGTACTTTTTATAGAAAGTAAGTGCAAGAGTTCCTCCAATGCTTACGGGAATTCACGACACCAAAAAAAGAAAAAAATCCCTAACTTGGTGCATCCAGAATTTTCTGAGAATCCATGCAACAGAGGAAACTCCTAACAATCACAATTCAATTCCATTTTCCAGAAGGTCTATATTTTGGACATTTTAGTCTGTGGTCACTGGGAGGTCCACCCCTCTGCACAGATCTTTCAGGCTCTCAGAGTCACCCTCAGACACAGGGTCTGATGCTCACCCTCCCTATGCTGGGACAGAGATACGGCCCAGGATCTATGAGTGGATACCCTGGGACATGATGAGCGGGACACTTACCTCTTGCCTGCCACAGTAGCATTGCCTGAGGTTACTGTGGTGTCCCCAGTGAGCATCTTGAAAGTGGTTGTTTTGCCAGCTCCATTCACTCCCAGGAGGCCAAAACACTGAAGGGAACACACACAACTGGCCTCACCCTGAAGCCCAAGAGGGTCTGAAGTATCAGGCCCTAGAGTAAAGTGCATGGGGAGGTGTGTGTGTGTGTGGGGGGGTGTTGGGGAGCATTTTAGACCTGTGCTTCCATTAGGAGGCCACTAGCTCCATGTGGTGCAGAGTAATAGAATATGCTTCCTCAAATATGCCACTTGGGCATTAGGATGACTTTGAGCTGAAGGCAATTGAAGAGAAGCAGAGATAAGAAAAGTTTTCTGCCCTCCCCCTATTTGCCTAAAAGTAGGACACAAATTTACAAGGTGTTTTCCCTCTATCCTCTACCAGTAAAGACAAGTTAATCATTGAAGACAACTTTAGACCTTTACCAAGCTGGAGAAGGCAACAGAGGAATCTACATAACAAATTTTACTAAGTAGCCATTACCTGCCTAGTTCCCTGTATATTTGCCTTCCTACAATCTGCTACCCTGGAAACTCAAAGTCCCTGTCTTTTGTCTCAAAGTCCCTGCCTTTTGTCTCAAAGTGCCTGCCTTTTGTCTTGTCACTTCTCTAAAACTGTATTGTTCCTTTGCTAAGGTGCTAGACAGGCCTAAGTTCTAACCAACCGTTTGAATCATTTGTTTCCTCATGTACATGTGATGCACATGCTAACAAACCTCTCTTTGTCTTTCTGTTGTTAGTCTGTTCTTTGTCAGAGCAATTTACGAAGCCTGAGAACCTCGGAAGGCAGTTGGAAAGAGAATTTTTTCCTCCCCTTAGTGGCTAGTGGGCACTAAAACAGCTTCTAGTCTGAATTGGTATGTGCTGTACATATAAAAGACCTAGATTCTGAAGACCTAGCACAAAACAAAAGAACATAAAATACTTCATATGAATCATATGTTGAAGTGTTAATATTTCAGATATATTGGATAAAATAAGTAATTAAGATAAATTTCACCTGTTTTCACGTGGCTACTAGAAAATTTAAAGTGACCTATGGTGACTTGTGTTTTATGTTTACCCGGGAGCTCGGCTTTGGTGGGGAGAGGAGATGTGCACAGGAGCGGATTCCCGAAGCCCTTTCCGGTGTAACCTGCAGAGTACCCACCTCTCCAGGACGGACTCCCACGCACAGCCTGTCCACTGCGGGGCTGGAGGTGCCTGAGTAAATCTGCAAGACCAGAGAAACTGGACTGAGGACTGAGAGAGGATTAGAGCAAGGAAGACAAGACAAAGACTGACTTAGGCGAAAACTACCAACATGAAGCAGTTACAGGTTGACAAGGGCATTCACAGAGGAGCTGTGAGTGAACTCTAGGAATCTTAAAATTGAGCCTGAGCAGACATCGACCAGAGACAGATCAGTGAGGCTCTGGCTGAGCCCTGTGTCAGTATCCAATATTAATAACACGGAAAAGTCATTGGAATTCTATGTTCTTGGAAAACTAGTTAAATACAAAGATGACAAGACCACAAAAAATTAGAAAAATGAATCACTAGCCCAAGCCAGTTTTTCTCAGTGGATAGAGCACTGGCCTGGGGACTGAAGGGTCCCAGGCTCAATTCCGGTCAAGGGCACATGCCCAGATTGCCGGCTCAATCTCCGGCTCTGGTCAGGGCATGTGCAGAAGGCAATCAATTGATGTGTCTCTCTCACATTGACATTTCTCTCTCTCTCTCTCTCTCTCTCTCTCTCTCTCTCTCTCTCTCTCTCTCTCTCTCTCTCCCTCTCCCTCTCCTTCCCTCCCTCTCTCTTTCCCTCTCCCCCTCCTTTCCACTCTTTCTAAAAATCATTGAAAAAATATCTCTAGGTGAGGATTAACAAAAAGAAAAAAAAGACAGAAAAAAAGAAAGGAAGTAAAACAAATCGCTTGCATAGTTATATCGCTTATTCTACAGAAGGCAAATGACGATGTGGTGCCATCTCGGGGTCCAACTGGCACCTCCAGATTAACACACCTATACCTATTTCCTTACCTTGGTTAGTTCATTTAGACTTAAGATATCAGTTTTATTTCCCCCACTAATAATTCTTTGTCTTTCTTCAGCCACATCATCATCTTCATCCACAATGGGCTCCTTTGTGGGCTCAGCCATCCTAAAGAAGGGCAGGGGACAGGACTGGGCTGGTGCAGTGTCTTCAGCACTGTCCTCTTTCTCCTGCCTGCTCCCTGACTTCTATCCCCTAAGACTTGAATTTGTGAAAGGACTCCCAACAGAAGAGGCATTAGGCAGAGAGGACAAGTGCTCAGGCCCAAAGTCAGCCCTTGGTCCTCAGGGCTGCCTTCTGGAAACCTGAGTGCCCACGTCAGGATGAGGCAGGGTCTGGGGCCGGAGCCTGGGGAAGAATGGCCGGGATGGGGCCCGGTTGGCAGCCACCTTTCGTAGCTGGGGGCACTGTCACTCCTCTCCACATTGATGCTGGCTGCACTCAGCTCATATCACACCATATTTCTCCCTTCCTTCCTGGCCCTGTCCCTACTTTCACATCTTTAATTTAAGGGGCCTCTTTTGTCTATTGCCTGCATACAGCAGCATTTGGGATGCCTCTTAACCATTATCCTTTGCCATGCGATCATCCAATTTAAAATGAGTATCTGCACATTAAATGAGGGAAAAAATATTAGTGATTGAAACCAAGAACATTATATTTTAAATACTTTAAAGTTTAGAGTCTTCACAAATTTTTTTGTTATTCAGAGCAAGCCAGGCTTTGAGAATGTAAACACCATCATGGCGTGGGGCTCAGGAGGAAGAAGATGGCCATGTGGATGTAGAGCCAAGTCCCTGGGCGTCGGCACGCTCAGGGCAGTGGCATAGACGTACCATCGGGTGAGGAAGAAGTGGTGCTGGAGGAGGAGGGTCAGGAGGAAGTACACCACCCCTTCTGCCGCCATGGCAACCAGGTTCTTCCCAATGAGATCCCACTGGAATGGATTTGGAGAGTTCTTCTCACCTGGGGACAGAGACCACCGAAAAGTGACAGGAATTAAATCCACTCTGCTGCCCCGGCTCCCCCTAAAGATCTGGTTTCAATGCTCAGCTCAGCTAGACCAGCCCTTATGCAAGGAATCAAGAGCTGAACACAAGTCTCATCCTGGCTCCTCAAGTCAGAGTAGGGAAGAGTAGAGTCTGCCTCCCACCCCTCCTGTGGCTCCTCAACCAGGAAACAGGCTTCCCGGCCTCAATCCCTTCTAGACAGCAGGACAACCACACCAACCAGGTGTCTGACCCCCCTGCACCCTCCCCCTTCCGCTCAAGGCTGGATAGGAACTCCTGCTTCAGCCCTCCCTCCTCAAAGGATCCAGGGCCATGCTCGCCTGGCCTATTGCCACCCACCAAACCGCGCATAGACGTCTGTCACAGCCTGGCTCAGCGCCAGGTCGATGAGGCCCCGGCCCAGGCAGAAGTGGGGGAAGATAATGAGCAGCTTCCTCAGCAGGGCATTGAATCTGAGCAGCGTCTGAAACACAGCAAAGCAGGGCAGTCAGGAAGAGGGCCAAGCCCGGTGCTGTCCTGAGCAGGGTGGGCCTCGAGAAGGACTGCAGATGGAGTGGCCAGGCAGCCAGTCTGCAGGACGGGTTTGTCGAGCAGACAGGAAAATAAGGGATACTCACAGGAGGTGTCTCTTGGGGAGCCTCACAGGCAGCCCTTGGGGCGCTCCCTGCGGACTCACTTTGAAATTACACACAATCCTCCTTGGCACTTGCTACCAGGAGAGGCAGTGGCTGGGAATGTGGCCTAGGCGCTCGCCTTTGGTACAGCTGTGAGCCGCCTCGCGTCCAGGGACTGAGACTCTCTCACCTGCTCTATCGTAGCTCAGCTTAGACCAAAGGGGAGAGGGTCCTGGGAGCATCTCCCTGCTCGGCCTCTCCACTCCCTCAGGACGGCGATGGGCTGTGTGCAGATGCCACCAGCACTAGAGGAGGCAGAGACTCTCTTGGTGTCTGGGTTGAGTTGGGGGACTTGTTTCCAGGTGATGGGATTGTGCCTGCTGCCTCAGCCTCAGCCTCAGAGTCTCTTCCAGAGGGGAAACGGAGGAGGTGAGGCTGAAGAGGTCACCGCTGACCATTTGTCTGGCCTGTACCTACCGCACAGCCTCCTTCCTCTCCAGCCTCCCCAAGCCCTCCAAAGTTTCCGAAAGTCACTCTGCTTTTTGGCTTTTGTACCTGCAGGTTCAGTTAATCGTCACCTTGAGCGGGAAAGGGCGCCCTCTTCACAAAGCTGGCTCCAATGCCCCTCCTCTCATCAGCCTTTCCAGATTCCCGTGGTAAATACCTACTCCTCGCTCATACTTTCCACACTGCCAGGGTTAATTGTTTTTTACCTGCCTACTTCCTCCCTTGTCAGTGGACTCCAGAGGACAGGGATTGTGGTACTAACCTTCCTGAATACCTTGTACAACAATTAGCTCATAGTAGGCACTTTGTTTATTTATTAAATGGGCTAATAATATTCTACTTATCCCAGGCCAGGCTCAAATTGAATTTCTTCCACCAAGACTCTCCTGGCCCTTGCAACCCAGCTCTTTTGGGTCCACTCTGACCTGTAGCGTTTTATCTGTCTCGCCCCTTCGATGCTCTGCCATATGGAGTGGTGTGTCCTGAAGTTTGTTTTGGTTCCTTAGTTGGTGTGCAGGTCACTGCCTGACTGGAAGGGGAGTTCCTGGGGGCAGTTTCAGGGGTTGCACTTATCCATATCAGCAGAGCCATCCATCTTATGGTGTTCACTTCATTGACACCTCTTGACTGAGTAGGGACAGCAGCTACTGGGACCTGGGGGGGGGTCTCCTCTGGGATACTGAATATTTCTGTAGCATCTGTCTGATAATTTATGTGACAGCAACCAATTTTTTTGCAGGGGAGGAGGGTGCACTCAAAAAAGGTTGGCTAAATGAGTGCCACCGGCAGGAGGGAGGGAGAATGTTTTGAATTGCTTTAAGCTTACCATTTAATTATTCTGAAGTAACACTCTCTCCTAAGACTCAGTGGGCTGTGAGCCTGTGATAAAACAGCTCAGAAGAGCAGCCTTTTCAGGCTGCCAGGTGCTCTGGCAGGAAGAGGGAATTGGGGGGAGGAGTTCTGAAGATGGGTCTGTGTTCCCATCCATCTTCCTTTTGGGGTCTGACTGTAACATGGTATATATTTTTTATTAGTCATGGGATAGAAGTGGGGTGAGGGTGGGGGGTTGTTCCTTGCCACAGAAAGCCTGACAGAGTTTGGAAAGAGGGATTGTCAGAAAGCCAGGAGCTGGGTGGTTAGTGCAGATTTGCCTTGGGTCCTCCCAAGGGCCCAGAAGTAGGAGTGGAGCCAGGGGCCAGGGACCAGAGGCCAGGAGCTGCAGGACAGCAGAATGGATGCACTGGTGCCACTCTTTGAACCTCAAAGACCTAATGAGGGAAGGAAATGAGTGGCTAGACAGGCCACAGACACATGGATGAGACCACCAGCCCTTGAGGAGAGGATGTCTCCAGGACAGTCATGGCCAGGGCTCAGACACAGCAGGCTGGGAGCAGGAGTGTGGAGCAAAGACAGCCCTGCAGCTGCTACCGTTGTGTTTAGGGTTCAGTCTGGCCAGTTCTTTCTGGGTGAAGAGAAGTCTGGGGAGTTGTGGATAAGATAACTGGGTTTTTCAGACCATAAATGACTCATTCAGCGCCATAAATTCCTAACCCTTATCCTTAGGATTAATTTTCCTGTAAAATAGTATATATTCCTGTTAAAATTTATATAAGAAAGTGAAGAAAGACTATGTATGTATTTGCTTATATGTCTCCAAGAACACATATGAAACTCCAATGAAAGGTTGCCTCTAGAGAAGGGAACCAGTTGATTGCAAAACAGGAGTAGGAAGGAGACATTTCATTCTGTGCCTTTTCACACCTTTTAAATGTTGAAATCACATGAATGCTGTGTGTGTGTCCATCTTAACACCAAAGTCCTCAAGAAAACCTCCTTAAAGGAGTAAGAAGGATTATGAAAGGTCATTTATAGCTTGAGAATGAGCTCAGAAAACCATGACACCAGAGCACACACATGAATAAGGAGCTTAAAGAAGAAAAGGAAGGAAGGAAGGAAGGAAGGAAGGAAGGAAGGAAGGAAGGAAGGAAGGAAGGAAGGAAAGGAAGGAAGGAAAGGAAGGAAGGAAGGGAAGGAAGGAACATTCATTTATGCACTGACTTGTGCCTGCCATGGCTCTGCTTCACCATCACATACTCTCCTCTAGTACCCCTAACAAGGAAGCCAAGAAAGACACGCTCACCTGGTTATTCTCAAATAATTCCAAGATGAAGGTGATGGCACTGCTGTTGATGCTGATGAACAGATTAGCACAAGACAAGGCCACATAGGCTGTGCTGGGGACATCGAACAGGAAGGATGCTGGGTACATCATGGGGATGACTGCCCATCTGTGTGAAACGACACAACTCAGCGGGGCGGATTGCCCATGTCCACCCCGTCTGCCGTACCCAGGAATATGCATTTCCCTCATGCAGGAAGTGACATGTTTGAACTGGTGAGAGTCCCAGGAAGATCAAAGAGATACTCCACCCCTTGGTCTTTGTTCCTCATCCTTGACCTGAGATAATAGTGCTTTCTCTGGCCATCTCGTGGGGACTTTGTGAGGAACAACGGAGATAGTAACTGTGGGTGTACGTAAACTATAAAGCCTTGTACAACGCATGGAGCACTGTCTTCCCGAAATGCTTCCCACTCGAGCCTGGATCAGCAACGCTGAGCTGAGGCCCCAGCAAGGCTCATTTTCACAGTTCACTGGAGCTGAGGTGCCAGTCTCGCTAGTTCCTGAATTATTTTTCAATAGAGACAAATGGAGACCATTGCTCCAGCAAGACGCTATGGGCCCACATAGGAAGGGCCAGGTACCATTATCCTCACTTTATAGATAAGAAAACTGAGGCCTTGAGGAGGTGATGACTTGTCCACAGTACACATGTAGTAAGTGGTAGGCCTAGACATAAAGCTGCACACTTTGCTCTAATTCCACGGAACTTAATCTCTGTGACATCCTCTGGCCCTGACTCAGGAACAGCTTTTCAGCCAGAATCTCCTACTGTGTGTACGTAACCCTTGCCGGTACAGATGGAGACACTGGGATGTTCAGATTGGCTTTCGATGAATCAGAATCACAGCTGGTTGAAAGACGGGGGAGTGACTGAGTCCCGGATTTTGGTTGGGCCACCGTTTGAATGGGAGAAGAGTCGGGCCATGTGGGGTGATTAGACCGAGCCTCAGGAGCACCTCCACGGATGGAGTCAGACACAGAGGCCAGGCAGGGTTGTGTCAGGCTGAAGAGTCTGCTGGGGCCAAAAGTTAACCTTGCCACCAGAAACCCCGGGTTCTGCTTGGAGATCATGCCTCTCCTCCCCACAGCTTCCCTTAGGAGAGCATCCGCTAACGGCCTGAGCAACTCACCCGTACAGCATGAGCAGTGCAACGAGGGCAGGAAGATTGTTTGGAGAAGTGTAGGCTTTCTTCTGAAACCCGACAAAGATGCCCACCACCAGTGCTGCACTCACAGCGTAAGTCATCTTGGAGAGAAGAGGAGAGCAGGCGCTTTACCTCTCTGCACCTCTGTTTCCTGTCTGCCAGACTAGGGCCGAGCGCCGGGCAGCTTGTCTAGCACATATGGTCTGGGATTCTGATTCTCTTGGTCTAAGCAGCTCTTGGTTAGCATACGCTAAGCTGTTTCTAGTCCTCCTACCCCACCCCACCTCCCTGTGCAGGAGACCTTTAGTCTGCATCTTTTACAAAATTCTACCCGATTTCTCATTTTCTCTTTCTAATTGGTCACGAAGTCCTATTGATTTTACTTTCTATGTATGTCTCCAGAATTCAGAAAAAAAAAAACACCAAACAAACTTAAGGTATAGTCCTTGGCCTTGTAAGGCTCAAATAAATGATACCTTTTTATCACTTTCCCCCTTCTCTTCCCTTTTTGCACAATTAAGTCGTAAAGCCATTAGAATGGACAGGGAAGGGGTGGAGTCCAAATAGGGTGAAAACCTGAAAAGGGTGAGGGGAGTGTCTCACAGGGTGTGTGAGCCCCAGTGGGGTGAGGAGGGTGTTGACCTGGTGTGGGGTATTAGAGCCAGAGCAGAATGAGGAGGGCCTCCATGTGGGGTCAGCTGGAGCAGGAAGAGGAGAGTGTCCACATAGTGGAGGGGATGGTGGCAGAGATGGGGACTTATTACATGCAGGTGTACTGCTCAGGTAGGTAAATGAGTTGGCGGTGGCAGAAGCTGGTGTCTCACTCTTGAAGAAGGGAGTTATCAATATGGAAAGTGGAAAGCTATAGTGACCCAATGGTGTTGGTTTGAATAGAGGTTTTAGGGAGCCCTCAGTGTTTGGTGTATAAGTAGGTAAATAGAGATGTAAATGGTTTTTATCTATGTTTATGCTTACATATCTCCCCTAGTTCTCTCTACTGAGATGGAGAGATGAAAAAAAAAAATCCTGGGACCATTGAGACCCCAGTAGCATAGAACCTATCTGGCTCCCAGATCTTGATTTTGAGAGTTGTTTTCCATGGAAAGGAACCAGGGTTCCTTGGGGACACAGTTGATTCCAAGTAGGGCTGGGGCAAGTGGAGGATGAACCTGGAACACCTTGTGATGCCAGAGAGCATGGAGTTGCTCAAAGACCATGGGACAAAGTCAAAGGAGGCAGCTCCATCGGTTCCCACTGGTCAAACTGGGGATACTTTGAGCATCAGGGTAAATAATAATGGTATCCAATTATAACCCATAGACTGACACAGGGAGATGACTTCATATAGTTATAAGTAAATAAATGAATGAATGGGAAGTTTGATAATAAACAGGATATGTATGCAGCTTTAAAGAACCTCTTCCCCAAATTCTTGCTAATTATAAAAAGAAAAGGATTAACTTTACAGTGAATTGCTCAGCAGACACCGTTTTCATCAAGGGCCCACTGTCGGTAGTAGGGCAAATTGAGAGCAGCAGCCACCTGATAGGACCAGTGAGAAGAAAGAGGATCCCTTGTGATGCTGCTGCTGTGAACTGAATCTGACCGCAAGGAAACATTGGGCCAATTCTGATTCTATTCCATATTCTATCTGTCCTTGGGTGCAGACATCTCTGTAGCCAGGCACATGCATGGGCAGCTCCAAGTATAAATTCTGTCCCTTGACATTTATTCATTTATTTTAATATATTTTATTGATTTTTTACAGAGAGGAAGGGATAGGGATGGAGAGTTAGAAACATCAATCAGCTGCCTCCTGCACACCTCCCACTGGGGATGTACCTGCAACCAAGGTACATGCCCCTGACCATAATCGAACCTGGGACCCTTCAGTCTGCAGGCCGACGCTCTATCCACTGAGCCAAACTGGTTAGGGCTGACTTTTATTTTTTATAAATATGTTTTTACTGATTTTAGAGAGAACAAAGGAGAGGGAGAGCAATAGAAACATCGGTCCCCTGCCTCCTGCACATCCCCTACTAGAGATGAAGCCCACGATCTGGGCTTGTGCTCTGACAGGGAATTGCACTGGTGACCTCTTGGTTCCTAGGTTGGTGCTCAACCATTGAGCCACACCAGCCAGGCTGTTCTTTGTCTCTTTAAAAAAAAGTAGAGTGAAAAAACCGGCAAGTTAATAACGTTTCAGTGCAGGTGTGCCTGGCTCTTTTAGCGTTCACAGGACGAGGCCAATGCGGGGCCTGTAAGTGCCGTTTTCGTCACAGGGAGGCTTGCAGAGTCTGACCTCCTCCCCATGTATTCCTGGGCGTTTTTCATGCAGACAGAAAACAGAGGGAAGAATGTAGGTGCTGTTAATAACTTCTGGTTTTGTATTGTTTTGTTTTGTTTTAATTTTTTAAACTGATTTTTTTCAGAGAGGAAAGGAGAGGGATGGAGAGTTAGAAACATCGATGAGAGAGAAACATGGATCAGCTGCCTCCTGCACACTCCCCACTGGGGATGTGCCTGCAACCAAGGTACATGCCCTTGACCGGAATCGAACCCGGGACCTTTCAGTCCGCAGGCCGATGCTCTATCCACCGAGCCAAACCGGTTAGGGCTGGCTTTGTATAGTAAAGTGACAGTCCACTTAATAAATCGAATAAGATAAATTATGTCTCTCGGAATCCTGACTAAAGGCCGTAGCGGAGAAGGTTGCTTGTGTCAGTTTCCATCATGATGTACCTTATCATCACATGAAGTGGGGATCACGTCAGTCTCAGAATGTTGAGATAAAACAAAGGATCTCATTACCCAAGACACCTAGAATACCTGGAGTTGGTGTTACAATAATCTCTACTATATTACTAGTATTTGCTGCCAATTAACTTTGACCCTGTGGTCTGTCATGAAGCCCCCCATGCTGACCTCTCCCTGCCTCCTCCAATACTGGGGTGAGAAGGGTGCTAGTCTGCTGTTGATTTGCTAAAAAACTTTTCTTCATTTTCCCTATCTTGGTGGCTGATATAGTGAAGGTCTGGCTGCTTTGGGAAATCAAAATAAGGCCAATGGATAGGATGTCGGGTTTAGCAAATAAAAATATAGGATGCCTAGTTAAATTTGAATTTCAGAAAAACAACAAATGCATTTTTTTAGTGCAACTGTGTCCCATGCAATATTTGAGGGTCAAAAATACTTACCCCCCAAATTAATTGTTTATATGTAATTCAAATTTAACCAGGTGTCCTATATTTATCTGGTGACTCTGCCATCGGAGAAATTCCATCCTTTCCCCTTTGGGGTGGGCAGGATTTAAGAAGAGGATGTGGGGTGAAGGTCTATTGGTATTACCTCTTCAGCCAGATATTCTGAGGAAAGCCAGCCTCATTGCGTGCAGTAATTACTGGATGGGTCAAAAGACCCCTTGAGGCAGGGCACGCAAAGCCCCCATTCAGCAGTTGTTAAGCTGAGCCCTACATTCGTCCCTAGCTTGATGCTCCTAGTTCTGTGCCTTTCTAACAAGATGTCAACAGACAGCAGACACACAAGGCCCCTGGCACAGCAGTCCCGGCAGTGGGAGAGCCCCACCCCACTGTGACCCTGAGTCAGAGCAGACACAAGTGCCCACCCCTCAGGCCAATGGAGGTGAGAGAGTCACCATGACCTGACACTTACGATGTCCCAGAGGAAGTTGGTCAGCCAGTAAGTGGCGGGGCTCACGCCACTGACAAACTGAAGGTGCTTGGCTTTGTTCACTCTCTCCTGGATCAAGTAAAGGACAAAGCTGGCTGGGACAAAGGACATGGCAAAAATAACGCAGACAGCAACCACAGCATCCACAGCGGTGGTCAGCCTGCAGCAGGACAAGAGACACAGGGAGGGAGAGGTGAAGGAAAAGGAGCAGATGCCAGAGAAAAACAAAGTCAGGCTCTGGGGAGGCTCAGCCAGTCCTAGAGAACAACCTCCAAAATTCCCTTCCCAGACTGATGTTTGTCATTTCATTCAATTATCTTCAACGAAGTCAAGGTTAAGTGGATATTTGAGGGTTTTCTGTTCTATGTTGATGTTGAATATTGTTCCATTTTCATATGAAAGTCTAGATAAACTTTCAAATTATTTACTGATGGTTATAGAAATGGATTTTTATATTGTCATATATCACAATGCTCTTATCAGTTCTAATAATTTGTCTATAGCTTCTCTTGAATTTTCTAGGTAGACAGTCATGGTCTGTGAAATTTATTCCTTTTGTTAAAGGAGGCAAATTACCCAGTGAGAACATGAAACACATCATAGCATGGAGAAATGCTCATAACATAAGTTCAAGGAAGCAGAGAACAGGCCGATTATACAGGAAGGGGCTCTAGTCAGCCTTTCCTGCGCCAAGTGGAAGGCATCTGGCCAAGAGGGCAAGTGTGGGCTGAAATCTGACCTGAACTTCACATACAAGCCGTGACCCCTTGCATGGAATAGTGCCCACTGAGAGAAAGGAGCACATTAACTAATTCCCACAAAGCACCGTCTGTGCCAGTCAGCATCCTTATAAAATTAGAAATAGCATGATCCACACACATAGTAAAAGTAGAGCAAATGACGGAAAGGGAAATGTGCAAAAACATTTAGAGGAAATACCCTAAACTGTGGAGGGTTACAGATAATAAGTTCTTAAGACTCTATTCTTCAAACTTTACTTAATGAACATATACTATTTTATAATCACAGAAACTCCTATTTCATATTCAAGAGACTTGGCAAGGCTGAGTGAGAGTAAACGCAAGGCAGGCGATTCTTCCTCAATCCAGGGCCTGGAGGGTGTCCAGAGGAAGGTCCCAGGTTCCAGGGCCAACTTTTAGCTAGTGACCCTGGGCACACGGAGGGCTCATTGTTGAGGGCTCTCAGAGTGTCCTGGGGTAGGAAAATAAGGACCCTACCGCTTGCCACAAGCATGCACCCACACAGCCTACAAGCATGCTGCAGAGGGCACAAGATGGATGTTTTCATTGCCTGAAGCTGTGCGGGAAGAGCCTAAACTCGAGGAAGGCAAGGATCTGTGGACATCTCCGCAGCCTGGTTGTCTGAGGGAAATTACCAAAATCTGAGATAATTCCTGTTGGGGAGACGAAAGATTTACTGAACTTTCCCCGTTCCCGGCAGTCATTGCACATACTGCAGAGGAGGATATTTGTGTAAGCTCCAGGAGTAACTTCCGACCAAGAGCCAAAAGGGAACAGAACCAAATGTATGCTTACTTTCCTAGTAAGGATGAGGAGAAAGAATGGGCAGCCAGTCCGGCACACAGCGATGAAAGTCTTATGTTCACGTTTGCCTGTTGACCAGCCTTGCCCTCCAGCCCACAGCTCCGGATAGTGAAAATCCTCTCGGGTCTCCCAAGAGAGGAGAGGGTGACAAGGAAGTTGTGTGGCCGGGCCTGGGTGGCTTACACTGTGATCTCAGAGAGCTGCTCCTTGGTCAGGTTCAGGGGCTGGCTCAGGACGGTGATGCCATACTCCTCGGGGTCCCTGTCCGGGTGCAGGCTGGCTCGTAGGATGGCATTGTGGGCCACGTTGAGAAAGCTGACCAGGGCATGCCAGCCCTTGTTGTTGAACCACACCTGGAGGGCGGAGATGGGCTTCCTTAGGCTGCTGGCAGGACCCTAGCAGCCCTGCGCTAACAACAGCTGTTTAAAGAAAAAAAATGAGCCGCAGGGAAAGGAATGTGAGGAGGAGGAAGGATTTGGCAGCTGGAAGACATTCCATGCAGGTTTTTCAAGTGGAGACCCGATGGAATTTAATTATTTGGGAAAATAAAAATAAAGTCACCAGCTCACGTGAATTTTTAGCTCTGGGGCAGGTGACCCAGGGCCAGTACCTTAATGTTGTCTTCAGTTTCTAGATGTCTAAGGAAAACAGACATTTCTTTAGCGACCTCTCTGGTGACCGGACCCTAGAAAACCATAATGAACAAGAAAGAGGTTTTTCATTTTCACTCTTTGTATTCATGAGATGTTCTGTTTCATAATGACTGGCACGTTGAAAGTCCTACCCAACCCTGCTGCCCATTTACGTACCCCGCTCACATTCATCATCTGGCCAAGGTCACTTAGAAATCCAACAAGTGCCTCCCCAGCGATGGGGAGAGCCGGCAGCTTTCCTCCGATGGAAATTCCTCCGTACCTGACAAGGGAACAACAATTCCTCAGATCAGTGCCATGACCTGCGTCTGTGGTGCCTCATGCTTGCCAGCAGCTCTCAGTTTCTGCAGGGAAATGTTTGCTTTGGGAGGCATTAGTGAGCCAACGTGGCTCCACTTTACAACTTTGAATGCTCCCTCATTGCCCCCAGATGAGTCCCGATCCCTCAGAGCTTGGTCTCTCTGACCTCTCCAACCCCTCCTCATGCCTTGCCTTGAGTGGCATATCCCGGCCACGTCCAACGCAATCACTCACAGAGCTGCCAACAGTCCTGGTTGCCTCTGCAGGGCTGCTGGCTTCCCAGGGCTGCCTTTCTTGTTCTTGAGCATCAGGCCAACTGCATCTCCTCTGACATATGTCATCTTCTCTCTGAAGTCTTCCCTGACTCGCCATCATCCCAACAACAGTTCCTCTCCTGCATCACATCTGTCTATCCTTTACAGGCACTTCCCACAGCACTGGACACTCCTTAATCCAATCAGGACCGGTCCTGCTGGGCCCAGCTCTCCATGCCTCTCAGCGCTGCCCCTCCCTCAGGCAGCCCCTCACCATCTTTTGCCTTGACTCAAGCTGTAGCTCTTTAATGAAAACCTAGCATTAGGTCTCTCCCTGTCCTAACCCACTTTCCACCCTGCTCTGAACGCATCTGGGAGTGCCATGCTCTGGATTAAACCTTTCAATGGTAGGATAAAAGCCAAACTCCTCTACAAAACAAAATTAATTTGCTGAACTTTATTTCTCAGGGGCTCAAATTACGCTTCCCACATGCCCCAAACTTTCTACTTCAGCTGAGGATTTATTCTTCCCTCGAGGGAGCAATTCTAAAATTGGGATATAATTTTATGGTCTAAAACAGTGGTGGAAAACCTTTTCCTGCCAAGGGCCACTTGGCTATTTACAACATCATTCGCAGGCCATACAACACTATGAACTTAAAAGTTATCCTGTTGTATTTGGTCAAACATTTAATTAGCTCACCACTAATGCCTTGGGCCAGACCAATGTGGGCCAGACCAGATGACTTCGAGGCCTTACTGGCCCGAGGGCTGGATGTTCTCCACCCCTGGTCTAGAACCAAGTCCACATCAGCTCTGACTTTATTCTACAGGCCAATTCCTTAGGGAGCCTGGGAGGCTGGCTCAATCCTAGAATGTCCCTGGAGGACTCTCCAAACCTCTGGAATGACTCCAGTCTCCAGGATGCCTCAGGAATGAGTTACCTGGGGCTGGGCCAGATGCCCTAAGGCTTACAAAGAATGAATGGGCCACAGAGTGCCAGGGCTCAGGTCAGTGGCCTCTCATTAGCGTTGCAAACTATTCTGTGTTTGAACTTTGAGAGCCTCCCCTGAGTGAGACGCTCTGGGACAGCTCTGCAGGGTCCCTCACTTCCCGTCCATGTCCTTCATGGAGATCTACCGCTGGGCACCTTCTGCGTCTAGGGTGTGTCTAGCCGCGTGTCCTTCAGGGCATGTCCTGTGACTTTCTGAGCACGCACAGAAAGAACATTCCATCTACCTGGCTTTGAGGTGTGGTTTTTAAAATGTGCATTTTAAATAGGTCAATTTGAGATTTTAATTTTTTATGAAAATAGTTTCTTACCTCTGTTCGTTGACCCAGAATTTGCTCTTTAAGCTGAAAGTGAAAACAAATCATACAATGAATCCCACTGGCCCAGCAGTGTTAACTTTCCGTCAGCTCATGGGGTGCCTCAGTCTTCAGGGGCATTTTTGCATCTCCTGATACCCAAGCAACATGGAGACCTCACAGCCTAGGGGCTGGGCTGGTACACATGCAGGAAAAGGACTGCTTTCCACTGCTGGCTCCTCAAGTCCCATCCCACATGCTGGCTTCCTGGGGTGCCCTGTTGTCAGATTATTTGTCAGACCATCTGGAACCAGGTAACATGGCAACTATTGTGCTGGTGTGAGTGGAGGCTGCAGCCCGCCCTCTTCCACCTGCATGAATAAGGCTCCAATAATCACCCGCACACGTGGGGCAAGTTCTGACTCACTCTAAGCCCAGACTTCAGAGACTGACTTCCAGCCAATCAGGGGTGAAATGACAAGATGCCACCGGTAGACCTCATCGGTCAGGCTCACAAACTATCATTGTCATCAAACACAAAATCCAAAGTTCCACCGTGCAAACTGGCTGCTGCGAACGAAGTTTGGGATGCTTGTTGTTTATCCCATGATCTGCTTTTGCTTTTGGGTGTGGATGGCATTCTTTATTTTGCTGACCGCTGGCTCGGCACTGCCTTCTGGCAGCTGCTTCCGCCATCTGCAGTGTGTTCTGGTTAATTGAATCCATTTTTTCTTTGTGCATGGCTCTGGTAGGGGAGGCAACTGAAAGTACTACTAAAATTAGACAGTCTGTTTTATTTTAAAGCCCCAGGGCACACGGGCCTGGATCGGGGTTCCCATGATGCCGTCTGGGTAGCACACTCTTGTCAAGCTCCCACAGGGTTGGCTGAAGCCAGTCCGTCCCCAGCTGAGGCTAGATTATAACTGCAGAGCTGGGAGACATAGACACATACAAGAGTTCACTGGCGTATTAAACGGCAGCGCTGCTGGTGTTAATTTACAGTAAGAGTGTGACAGGTGCTGTGGACCTGGCTGGCCTGGGGCTCACTCAGGTACTGTACCCACTGCCTCTATCCTATCTTGGTCTAATCTCGTCCTCTCTGTTATTTGCTTCTTTCCTGTCTTGTTTCTTTTTTCTCTACCTTTCCCCCTTCACTCTTGCTCCTCCCTCTAAACTTTGTCTCTTTCTTAACTAGTGAAAATCTGAGGCTGCATTATTAGATAAGTCCTACATTTTTAATTTTAACTGTAGTAGTGCATGGGTTACCCATTGAGACTGCTTAGTCTATCAGGGGTCCTCAAACTTGTTAAACAGGGGGCCAGTTCACTGTCCCTCAGACCGTTGGAGGGCCGGACTATAGTTAAAAAAACAAAACAAAGCTATGAACAAATTCCTATACACACTGCACATATCTTATGTTGAAGTAAAAAAACAAGGCGGCAGAAACACCTGGCGGGCCGGATAAATGTCCTCTGCGGGCTGCAGTTTGAGGACCCCTGATTAAACAAAACAAACAAACAAAATTGAACTTAAGCTGCATTTTACTTCTATATTCTCAATTGCTCTTTCTGTTAGCGTAGGAAAAACGAAGAAACATTCCACTGCCCTGATTGTTGAGAAGTCATGTGAGAAAATGATCTTCTGTTTTCAGTTAATAGTTTGTACAGGGAGCCAGGACGAAAAGCATAGCAAGGGTCTCTTCTTACCTGGTTCGGATAAGGGCAGGGTACGTCTTTACTAGGAAGTCGGAGATGTTCCTGTCTGTGAGGTCTTGGAGAATCTCTGTGCTGCGCTGCATTCTCTGAGACATGGCATTCCCGTTAGTGACTTTGGAATGTGAGGCTTTACGGTTTGTGAAACTGCTTGTTCTTCACCAAAAGTTATGTTGGCTGTTGAGCCCCCTGCACTCAGAACAGTACCCGGCATACAGTTGAAACAGTAAATTTGTGACATGAGTGAAAGAATTCAAACGGGACCTTACAGTTTATAAATACATCTAGGACCGGGAGCACCATCATCAAAAGGCTTTGGAGAATTCAAAAGAGCGTGAGTTTGGCCACCAGGTGGCGATATTACTTTAAATTTGGGAATAGGTAATGGTTTAATTTTCCATTAGTCATGAACCTTGGGTGTCAAGAGTATCAACCCAAGGTAGAGAAGGAAAATTTTGGTGGCTTTAAAACCATGCTTCTCCTTTGTATACACTTCCTGCCTCTCCCTCCCCTTTTCCTATTGTACTTCCTTCCTCGGTTCACTTGCTTTGCCTAGTTCCTCTCTCTAACGCTAGGAGAGCCGGCATCTACAGAACTCTGTGCGCAGGCCCTGTGCCAAATGTTCTGCACACATTGTATCCCTTAACCCCCAAGCCCCCGTGACAGAAGCATTATCACTTTACCTTACAGACCGAGAAAGTGAGTTCAGAAAGGTTGGCTAACTTGCACCGGGTTGTAGAACGTGTAGGTGGCTGACCTAGGATTTGAACCTACATCTGTCTGACTCCACAGTCCTCACTCTTTTCACCCCATCACCCTGCTTCTCAAGCTTAGGATGGCTTCCCCGGGGAACCACCAAACTCTCCGGGTGGAATCTAAGCTGGAACAATTGCTGATGCCTGGGAATTTTATGATAAATTGTTTTCTAAAAATTTTATAAATAAAATACTCCTATAACTTTAACTCGGTGTACTCTAGAAGTCAGGGGTGGAACACGTGGGACCCAACACCACTTAAAGAATTCGAGAACAGGATGGGGCCCTGCAGAAGACAGCATCCACCATCGGGCTCTCCAGATGAGGACACTCATCACCTCTGAACCAAGCCTGTACCCATAGCTCTGGCTTAACTCCAGGCTGAATGGGAGAGTGTGTTTGAGTGAGTAGATGTAAATATGAATGTGTGTGTGTGTGTGTGTGTGTGTGTGTGTGAGAGAGAGAGAGAGAGAGAGAGAGAGAGAGAGAGAGAGAGAGAGGAAGTAGCTCCTGTGCAGATTCATGATGTTACATTTTTTTCTCTCAAGAGAGACATGAATGATAATGAGGAAACACAGGTGCAAAGAAAGTCACAGGTACTGGTCTGTTCCCAGGACATTGGCTGTGGTGGCCTGTTACATTTCCGCCTTAGGACGCAGGCACTAACCACTGAAAACAAGGTTCTATAAGCTGGACAGGCAGTCTTGAAGTTAGGACTTGCTGAGGAAAGGAATCTCCACGTAGTTGTTCCCGGCCTTCCCTCCGCTCTAGCCAGGACTCGGTGTGAGAACTCTGTCTGATGCTGGTGCATTAGAGGAGAAGCAGCCAGAGGCCCTCGGCAAGCCCAGCAGAAGTAGAGCTTCCTCTTGGGGTACAGAGAATTGGGACCCACTCCCTCAGCTCCTCTTTAGGGATCCTGTGATGCAGGGTGGCTGAGTTATGATTCAAAGGGAAAACATACTGCTTGAGAAATAGAAAAGTATCTGCTTTTAGCATATAAAAAAGATAGAAAGCAAGAAAGCAGGATGCTCATAAACAGAGTCATTCACAAGCCAGCTACTAGGATTGATGCTAGGGCAAAATTTAGTTGTCCCCCATGACCTGCTCTGCCCTTCTGCCATCTGACAGAGTAAGAGACGGTTGGGTGCAAGGCCACCCAGACTCCCCTGACTTTTGATTCTGGCCAATGACATCTAAGTGTGGTAGCTCCTTGGAATCTTCCTAGAAGATAGCGTATTTGCACAGTTTGCCTCCTCTTTTTATTCATCCCTTCTTTCGTCCTGCTGTCTGGAAAGTAGGTCCTGCCATCTTGGCCCAGGAGGTGGAGGCCTGTTTACCATGGAGAAGCAGCAGGTCAGAGAGTTCCGGATCACCTGCACCAACTTTTACAGGAGAGGGAAGCCCAGTGTCTTATTTCATCCACTGCTAGATTGGCGTGGTCCTCATTCCATTGAACATAATTCTAAATAACACAGTTTCCTTACCCACAGTATTTCACTGAATTCTCATAAAATGCTATGAAATAAATTACCATTATCCCCAATTTATAAGGGAGGAAAGTAACCAACCCAGTGCCTGTGCTCTTGACACCGGGCCACATTGCCCCTCTGGGAACCATCCATTCATTGGCAAATCATTATTTATGGCCACAGAATGCCCCACTCGGTGCAAGTCAGCAGGGAGGACCATTATCATCCCAAGGCAAAGTGAGACTTCCCTGACTCCTCTGTCTCTAAAAGCCCTGGGAAAGGCTCACTGAGATACACTCTGGAGTTCAGAACGCCCAAGAGACGATGCTACTCAGAGCCAAGATCATTGATGTCCCTGCAAAACATAGGTTATTGGCTGTGTGTGTGTGTGTGCACATGTGTACATGTTAGTGACACAGCACATGGCAAGCTTCTTAATTAAGATTGTTAATAAGCATGCAAATACATATGCATTTGAATGCACACTACAACATTGTTTATAATGGACAAAAGTTGAAAACTCAGGTCCAAGAATGAGAGCTTTGTTAAACAAATTAAAATAAATCCAAACAGTGGGATAAGCATACAGGCATTAAAAACACTTATGTAGATGCATATTGACATGGGTATATGTTCATGATATGCTATTAGGTGAAAATAGCAGGTTTTAAGATAACATTTTGAATATAATCCAGTTTGAATGGATAAAAACCAAATGTTATTGGTGGTTATTTCCAAGTGATAGGATGGTTTTTTTCTTCTGATGCATCTGTATTTTCTAATTTCTTTATCAGTGAGCATGCATGACTTGCAAAATGTTTCAATGTTTAGAGATTGCATAGAAAGTGTGTGGTGGAAAACGAAGCTGGTCAGTGACTTCCTCCGAGTGGCTGGACAGGATGCCGGGGTGGAGGGGGGACCCCGCTGAGAGGACCCAGGGAACCTCATTAGGTCCTGCACTCTACCGTCAGTTTAAAATGTTGTTTGGCCCAGTCGATATGGCTCAGTGGTTGAGCATTGACCTATGAACCTGGAGGTCACAGTTTGATTCCAAGTCAGGGCACTTGCCTGGGTTGAGGGCTCTATCCCCAGTGTGGGGTATGCAGGAGGCAGTCAATCAATGATTCAATAATTGATATTTCTCTCCCTCTCCCTTCTTCTCTGAAATCAATAAAAATATATTTTTTAAAAAAATGTTGTTTGGCTGGGAACTCAGGGGGCACAAGGCTTCCCCCACTCCCTGCAGATTCAGGGTCTCCGGTTTCCCACGGGGGTCGAGGTACCTGAGGGGGCGGGAGCCCCCCTGCACCCTCAGGGCACTCGGGGAGCATGGTGAACTTCTCCCTGGTGCTGCACCAGCAGGAGGGCGAGGGATGGTCTGGTGTCCATTTCTGCTTCTGGAACAGGTGGGTGATGTTCGGGGACACGGAGGGGATCTTCCAGGGGGTTGAGTTGCCACAGGGGTACTCCCTTCATGGAAGACAAGACACAATCAGCCCCAAAGTTTAGAGAAAGCCCTAGAAATGAGAAGTAGTGTCCAACCATTTCCTCCCTAGCCTTTCCTCCTCGTCCTCAGAGCCACACACTTTCTTCTTATGCTCTCAGAGGTTAGTTTCTGCTCCAGAAAAATCAAGACTAGGGCCCTAACTGGTTTAGCTTAGTGGATAGAGCGTCGGCCTATGGACTGAAGGGCCCCAGGTTTGACAATTCTGGTCAAGGGCATGTACCTTGGTCGTAGGCACATCCCTAGTGGGGAGTGTGCAGGAGGCAGCTGATCAATGTTTCTCTCTCATCGATGTTTCTAATTGTCTATCCTCTCCCCTCCTCTCTGTAAAAAATTAATAAAAAATATTTTTAAAAAATCAAGACTAGGATGTGCTTTTTTATTAACTTGGGGTGAGGCTGGTGAAATGATATAGTTTCTGAGCAATTTTATCTCTTTTTTCTCTTCTGGTGGCTCTAGCTGTTGAGAGACAATAAACAAAAGAGGAATTTGAAATTAGTGTATGTTTGGTCCTTATCACTGGCTCTGAACAAAGCTGAATGAGAGAAGCAGTGAAAATTGTATTGAATTTTTAGGAGTCTTAGTAGAATTCAACTGCCCTCTAAAACTCCCTTCGCTGTACACATAGGAGTGATGGAAAGTTGGCCACGCATGTAACTAACGCCATTCTAGGTCCCATTACACAACTGACAGTCCCCACCCCCTTCCTTCCCCTGTTCAGGTTCCTTCCAAGTGGGTTGTGGAAGCATAAATCAGCCTAGCGTGGGACTTCTGATGTTGGGAACTACAAAGATAAAGAGCTGCCCAAAGAAGCAGGGGCTTCCTGAGCGGGAGTGAGCACCGTGGCACACAGGTGCTGGAGGAAAAGCCGGGTGAGTGCTGGGCGGGGAGAGCAGGACTGAGACAGGGCCCATCCCAACCCTGCCATGGCCACACTGCATCACCCGGGTCTCCCAGGGCAGCTGTCAGTGTTCGGGCAGGGGTGCACGGGGACTTACGGAAGCCGCTCTTCCTTTAGGCAGCGGTTGCCAAAGCCTGGCTTGTTCAGGAGGACGTCTGCCAGTGCTGCCAACCGCTCACTGCCAGGCTGGTCCAGGCTAGACAATGTGAGAGGGGCTTACTCGATGGGCACGTGACTGGGACAGAGGGACAAAGCAGCCAACATGCGACTCAACAAATGTTTTATTGAGTGGCTACGACATGCCAGGCCTGTACACAGGGCACAGACCGCTGCGTTGGGTGGTAATAGGTCTCCTGGGAAGGTGGCAGCCTCTGGAACACACCCAGTGATGGCATATCACATCTGCCCCACAAAGATGAAGCTGCCACCAATCAACCTTGACTTTCTCTTTTCTTCCTCCTGGCAGCCCTGGCTGTCCACTTGGGATCACCTTCCAAGCGGCAGGTACCTTAATTTCCATTCTGAGGGCAACCCCAGGGCCCCTGCCACGTTGGTGACTGTCGCAGGCAGGGGGAAGGCCATGGCTCCATGAAGCAGCATGTGACCCAGGAGCCCCACACCCCATAGGAGCAAATGGCCACTGGGGACAGGTCTACGCACCTGAAGAAGGTATACTGCTGCCCGTACATCCAGGGGTGAAGGGTCAAAGCAGGGTATTCACCAAAAGGAGGGATGATGATGGAAAGCATCAGAGCCAAGAACACAAAAGTGGCTGGGAGCACAATCTGTGGGGAAATAAACATGGCTGTGGGCTGTGGTATGCAAAAGATACACAAACTTACACATGCGTGCACACACACATGTTCATTCTTTTCAATGTTTAATCTGCAGCCTTATAACTGGCCCTGGTGGCAAGTCAGGCTTCTGGGGAACATCATGGGAAGCACGTGCAAAGGCAGGGCGAGTTCTGATAACCACTGAGGAGGGTTGAAGTAGGCCGGCACGGAGCACTGAGGTAGCCCCAGCCAGGTGGCTCAGGTGGTTGGAGTGTTGTCCTGCACACTGAAAGGTCAAGGGCTTGATGCCCAGTCAGGGTGTGTATAGAAAGCAACTGATCTCTCTCTCTCTCTCTCTCTCTCTCTCTCTCTCTCTCTCTCTCTCTCTCTCTTCCCCTTCCTCCTCTCTCTAAAATCAATAAACATGTCCTCAGGTGAGGATTTAAAAAAACAACTGCAAAACACTGAAGTAGGCCAGTGTTTAGCTAGAGGTCAATCTGAGTTTCTTTTTCAAATAAAAAACATCCAAAGAAAAAGGAAGACAATAACCTTGATATGTAGGGTCACTGCAAAAATAAATGAAAAATGTTGTAAAAATAACAACATGGACATATTCACTATTATTCTATTTTCCCTGCTTCCTGAGGTCAAGTGTTAGCCAAGAATCAAAGTAAAGGTTGGCAAGGAGGAAACAAACGCAACAGAGTTAAGAAGCCTGCTCACTGCTGTGCCTGAGCCCAGGGCCACGGAAAGCTGGGTAGAGGAGCCGCCCAGCACAGCCAAGACCCACAGCAGTACCTGGGCCAGGAAGTCCTTGCGGCTGCGGACGGAGTGGTGGAACCGCTTGACCAGTAGCGCCTGCACATGCTGGGCGACCAGCCGTGCTCCCGTGTTTCGCCGGCCGCCCTGCTCCACAGGCTCCCGGGAAGGCTGGCCCTGGGTGGGAGGACCTGGCTCCGCAGGGCAGCTGTGGGAGCCCTGGGGAGTCTGTGTGACCTCCTTGCTCAGACCTGAACTGGGGTGTCGCAGGCTGACGATTTCTCTTTTCTGCTGAGTGTTGCCTGAGAATGAATTAATAAATTAGGAAAAGCACCCACAAAGCCTGGATCTCATATGCTATTATTTTCTTACTCTATTAGATTTCCCTTCACTTACATAAGCAGCCAAATATCAGGCTGGGTAGGTTAATGAACTTACATAAATTCTATTGTTTAGTGTAAATAATTTATAGAAAAAATAAGCTGAAATCACTTAAATATTCTCTATAGTAGTTAAACAAGAACAAGATAGATCTAAATGCACTGAGAGGTTGAAAACATATAGCCAAGTAGCAGATGATATGTGTAATAAGATCATATTTATATTAGAGAGCACATACATCATATACAAAGAAACATGATATTTTATACACATACACATGCACACACACATGCACACACATATATAATCAAAAGATTGCCCATAAACCGTTGACAGGTTACCGCTGCAGGGCAGAGCTGGATAAGGGGTGAGGGACGAAGTGGGAAGGATGATTTTGGCCTTTTTTTGGTATTATTTGAAAAATGTTTAACAAAAGTATATGTTTATATACTAGTATAACCTGTGTACTTGAAAAAGGGAGAGGCAGAGTCCCTTGGTTCTTTCTGATTTCTCAGAGGCCGCTGTGAAGTGGTGGAAGGAGTAATGAGCCAGGAGTTAGGAGATCTTGGTTTGAATCCTAATTCCTGCTGGACGCATTTGGCTAAGTGATTCATCCTGCCTGAATCCGGGTTTTCTGTTTTGTAAAATGAATCAGAGCATTTCACAGGGCTGCTATAAAGATCAAATGGGATAACACATGTGAATTTGCTTATCAGCATTGTAGGTTGTCAGTTATGTTCAAGCTAAAGTTTATCATCACTGTTCAATGTTTATTTGCAAGACGTGTTGTTGAATGTAAAGGGAGAGCCTGGAGGACCTCCAGTTGGTCCCTGGCTGCTTTTTAACCCACCTATGATACCTCAGAACAAGGGTAGCTGCAAAGGAGCTGGGTCAGCTCAGTCATCCTTTCAGCCAGCATTCTCTGGCACATGTGATGCAACAGGCCCGGCTACTCAGAGGGGAAAGAACTTCTCCAGGCTCATTGACTACAGGGCACCAGAGTCCTAGTTGTCTGGACTCTTTCCTCCTGATTGGGGCTCACATTTGATGTCTGCCGTGGCCCGCCCCACCCCCCACCCCGCTTTCTGGATGCCTGCTGCTTCTCTTCATGTCTATTCCTGATCCTCATGCAGCCTGAGCCCATTCTCCCAGCCAGAGCAAAGGTCATTATTAGAATCCCAGTTTGTCCCTGGCTCTGCTGCCCTCTAGTGGTAACTGGCTGTGAGCCACCCCGTCAGGAGTGGCATTGGCCCTCTTGGTGCCATGAAATGTGTGAGTCCAATGGACAGCTACTGATTCCTTCAGACTTCTAGACTACATCTGAAAATGTCCTCTAAAACGGAATAAATGCAAAACAAATGCATTTAGCCATCTGAAAAATGGGAGGTAGTGAGAGTTTGGCCTTGGGAGTCCTAGATTTGAAAGCTACAACTAGAAAACGACTCACAAAACTGTGTGACTTTAGGCAAGTCATTCAACCTGTATGAGCTCAGTTTCCCCCAGGTAGGGCTAATCCCTGCCTTACCAATCTCATGAGATTACAGTGACAATCAAATAAAACAATGGGTGTTAACTACTTTCTAAACTATAGAGGGCTCACAAGTTTGAGGAAAGAGATGATTTGTAAATGTTGAGATTAGAGTATCTACATATTAATCAGAAGTTGCATACTGTGTTAAGACTTGCTTGTATTAACTCATTTAATTCTCTCAAAAACACTAAAAGGTTGATACTATTATTGTTCCCATTTTGCAGATGAGGAAACTGAGGAAAAAAGAGGCTAAGTATTTAACCCAGGCATTCTCAAACTACGGCCCATGGGCCACATGTGGCCCGCCGAGGACATTTATCTGGCCCGCCGGGTGTTTTTGCCGCTGCTGCCTGTCCTGCTTAAAATAAGATATGTGCAGTATGTATAGGAATTTGTTCATAGTTTTTTTTTTTTTTTTTTTTTTTTTTTTAACTATAGTCCAGCCCTCCAACAGTCTGAGGGACAGTGAACTGGCCTCCTGTTTAAAAAGTTTGAGGACTCCTGCTAACCAAAGCCACTCAATTAGCAACTTATGAAGCTCAGGTTTGGTGTTTGGTCCGCCACATTCTAGAGGCTACCATCTTAATTTCTATCCTTGACTACCTCTTTGAAACTTCCCATTCTATGCCCGGGTTGGCCAGTCTTCTGATGTGTAATTTATTCTCTAATTACTACGAAGGATTATTCTCTGCCCAGTTCTGGAATCTAGCACAGATCGTCTACCTGGCTCATGGAGCACATTTGGGCTGTAAAATTTGACCATTGGAAGTTCTGAGCATAGCTGATAAATAAACTTCTGGGATTATTTGTGAAGTCAGGTGAAAACCATATTATCTTAAGTGCTAGCCCCAGAAACCCCACAGGGAGAAAACAGTGTTTGTTCAGGAAAACACCATGATATGCCACACTGGACAGAAGGAGGTAACCAGTGGCAGGAGCCCAAGGCAGCAAAGGAGAATTGACACACAGCTTCTCAGGAGAGAAGATGAACAGGGCAGAGGAGCTAGGGAGAAGTCTTTATCAGTGTGGGTGAATGCTTATTGTTCTTTGTTCTATCTAAAGCAGCCTGTGTTGTGGCAGGTAACCCCTCCTGCATGTCCATCTCCCCACCCCCACCCTCCACAGTAAAGTCTTCTGTACTCATGAATGCTTCGTGTGGCTTGGGTTTTGGTGGAAATCACAGAAGGGGCTAGATGGCACCGAGCCTCACATATATAGAAGAGACCCCCAGAATCTACAGAAATGATGGTCCCCACAGTTTCAAATTTCCACAGGGTGCTACATGAGGGTTCAGAATATCTTGGTCTCAAAGGGGCCAGGAGACCTTAGCTGGCATCTGGGTTGTATTTACTGTCACCGTTATCTCTAAGGACTCTGCAGGCTATCACTCATGCAGACAGGAGCGGATCAGAGGCCTGGTGGAGATAAGGAGATGAGGATAGTGACCTGGCAGGAACAGAGACCTGGCAGGGGGTGAGACGCTCAGGTACAGAAGCTGATACATCTAGCGTTCCCACCCACACCTAACTCCATCTGCTCTTTCTTTATCCTTCAAAGGAACCAAGAATGCCAAATGCTTGTTATTTGGATGCCAGATAAATACTGTGGAGGAGTGTTTGCCTGCTTTGTTGTCTCATGAGTTTTTCCTTAGGTTCTCAAGAGGGAGCTTAAGGGAGGGGAGTGGTGAGGGGAAAAGCCACAAACTCCAGCACTGCACCAGTGAACAGAGGTCCTGAATCAGAGTCCTCCGTGACCTTCAGAAATATCTGTCAAGGGGAAAAAAGAGAGAATTTGGTTTAGATATTCTCACTCTCAGAAAAACCTAAGCCAAACTCAGTTTTGTTGGGGACTGCTTCACAATGGGAAGAAAATACATTCTGATTCTTTATCAGAAAATGTGGTCTTCTATAAACACAAAAGGGTATGCACAGTGACCACAATTACATAAAGCATGTGTGCATATGGACAAAGGCAGGAGGAAGTAAGCCAAAGAATGAAGATAGATGCTATGCTTGGGTGGGGATTTACAACTTTTTGCCTTTACAAAACTTCCCTCTAGTGTGAGACTTGCATGTCTTTGGTATCTGACAAAACCAGCTGTAACCTCTGTCTTACCTCTTCCAGGGGAGTGTCAGAAATACCAAAACTGCTGAGCCCCAGGTCAGCCAGCGTCTCCTCCAGCTCTCTGAAAAGGCTGGCATATGCCCTCTGCTTGAAATTCTTATTAGGAAGAAGGAAGACCAGTTCTTGACCAATGCATTCCACCAGCTTTGCCTCTGGAACATGGTGGCAAACCACCTCCATCAGTTCATTCATGTCCCCTAGGACAAGAAAAAAGATGGAGGCCAACTGTTTTTCTAGAACCGAGAAGACTGTGAGCTTGCCTGGGTCCCCTCCTTCCTTCCCATTTGAGGAAGGGGCATCTTGCTCCTGGGGAGTGACTCTATTAGAGGAGTAACACACTTTCATGTCAGTTTTTAGCTTAGTTGGCCCAGTGATGGGCAGTAGGAGGGAGAGGGAGTTGGAAAAAGTGTCCTCACTAACTAGCTGTGCACCTCTGGGAGGTCATGCAATGTCCCCGGGTCAATGCTCCCCTTTATTCAATAGAACATTCTGTCCCTTACAAGTTAGGTAACATCAGGCAGGTCAAATCCTAGTCTCTTCATTTGTGAAAAGGGGAAAGTAATGACATCAACTTGATTGTTGTTTGTGGGGACCGGATGAGCTAATTAATATACATAAGAAACTCAGACCTATGTGCTTGGTGTCAGATAAGTGCATGTGGCTATTGTTATCATGAACATCACCTCTGTTGTTCATTCTTACTCCCCACAAGCCTGAGGGTTCAGTCAAAGGTGCTTTCATTTTCCTGGTCTGGCTTAAGCTCTAGGGGACTTGCCCAGGATGCATCCCTAGACTTGGTACCCGAGTGGGTGAGAACCCCCCTTCTTAATTCACACACTGTTGCTGCTCTAACTTTCTGGAGGGCTGTGCCAGTTCCCTTGGGATTGCACCTGAGTCCTCAAACAAAACAAACCCTAATATCCAGCTCACTGCAGATATAGGAAGAAGGTGAGAAGCTGTGGTGATGGACCAGGGGGATGGAGCCTGGGGCGTGTGGGGAAGTGTCCAGTGTCAAGTATTGACCTGATAGCCTCATACAATAAGAATTGAATTTTATGCACAAGCATACATTTTATGTGCAACCCTGGGAAGTCATGCAATGTCCCTGGGTCAATTTTCCCATTTGTTCAATAGAATGTTCCCTCTAATTGTAAAATGTTTAAAGCAGTCGTTTGAAGGGGCAGTCCCCTAGCCCATTGTCGTGAGAGGCAGGTCAAAGGTAAAGGGACTCAGGGTCTCAAACCCAGCTCTCTGTGCATTTCCCCTAGCAGTCCTCTCAGGTCAGGATACCCAGATTGAGGGGGGAAATGTGGTAAGTAGAAAACATTGTTTTTTATTCTTTTCTTTCTTTGTTTTAGAAATGATCTACTTGGAGGGATTGCATGGCTTTTAACCCCAATCCTCCTGCCTAGCTGACTGAAAAGCTTGTTTTATGTCAAATCTTCACATTGGACTCAGTTGTCTCTAGTTCAGGGATGACTTCATTCCGAGGCTGGAGGCTCCTGGCCTGAGGAAGCAGCTCTGCCCTAAAGCTCTCCGGAGGTCATGCTCATTGTTTTCTCAGGAAGGAAGTCCAACCTGAAGCTGCTGGATTCCCAGGGATTGAATCTCCGAAGTGTGTCAGCCTTTCCAGAGTGGTCCTGAGGGGTGCGGGGAGGTGTGGGAGCGAGTGCGTGGTGCAGGGGTGTGGACTGGGGGTTAAAATGACTTCTGCTCTGATTCTGGGCATAACTACTTACTGTGCTTCTCACCATGCCCAGCATCCCTACTCTAGTAAAACAAAATAAAACTTTATTGAGAAATCAAGGAACATTTTAAACATCGCCCAGGCAGCAGGCTCTCTTTCCAACCTGATTTTGGTGCACCACAGTAATTAGTATTCATTTTCAAAAAATTATCAATTTCTTGCCCAAGATTCCTCCTGGGAGGGGTCTTCAGAAATCAGGAGGAACCCACAGCAAAGCCAGCAAGGAAACAGACAAATGTCACCCTAAAAGGATGCGTCACACTTCCGCAGTTTCTGTCAGTGCAAAGAGTGTGAGCGTACATACAATGCAACTCTGGGCATTTCCTTCAAATATTAAGCACAGTACAGAAGTATTGTCCAGTTTTCTTGTTTCACCAAATGTTAGTTTGTAAATTCTCAGATTGAGAAAAAAAATGTGGTAAGTAGAAAACTTTGGTTTTTTATTTGATAAACAGATACTTTCCCCTTCCTTGACTTGGGTCAGTCCATAGGTTTATGATATGGGATGTGTGGATTCCATTTGCAAAGACACCCCAGGGGAGGGATGGGCAGTGGGCATTAATGGAAAAATGGAAAGAGTGGTTGGCAAGCTGCTTCTACAGTGACTGACTGCCTCTCTTCTATAGCACACTCGAGGCGCGGTACCTCTTAACCAGGTTTAATGCATCCCAACCCAAGGAACGATTGCTGTAAAATTAGCAAATTGAGGGGAAATTTAGGAATGCAGCAGGGATGTGCAATAGTCCATAGACACTGTATATGACTCTCTGGAAAAGTTCACTGTGGTTCTACCAGAGTGGAACCTGGCATCTGGAGAAGCCCATCTCTCTGGGTGCTCAGGCCTGTGGCCTGGAGTCAGGGCAGGAGGACCCTAGGAATGGGGGCTCAGTTATGGGCAAGGACACCGAGTGTCAAAGACTGATTCCTCATTAAAGGGAGAGGGCCCACAGGCGCATGACTTTTCAAATCTTTTTGGGAATGGGGGAGGAGAAGTAAGTTCAAAGAAAAACATGAGCCATTGCATGCCACGGACTTGAAGAGCATACTGAATGTTCTCTTCACTTCCATTAAAATGCATAACAGCAGGAGACACACCCAACAATACTGAGAAATGATCGCCAGACAAGAACCAAGATATGGCCTGCCCCAGTCCTCACCGTCCAAGACTTGTTCTGGAGTTATCTCATCTGCATGGGCTGGACACCTGATGGAGAAACCCTTGGAAGCACAGCCGCAGGTCCCCTGCAACAGATGGACACCAGTCACTTCAATGACAGCATCTCTCTGATGTGGATTGTTGTCACCACCATGCCTGATTTGTTTCTCACCGCCAAGTGTGGTCAACGCATTTTTCTTCATGGGTTTGATCTATTACTTCATGTGAGCATTTTGAAGGTGTGGCTATTTGATCTTATCCTGTGACTCAGGCACAGAGAGTAGCAGAGCCTTGAAGGATCCCTTGGCATGTCATTACGTAAGTGACAGTTGTAGGTCTGACTGTGCTCCTCCCTCCCAGGGTGCTTGCTGGGCTGTGGAAATACACCCAGGACAGGAAAACCCAGAAGCAGCCAGACACTTACACGACAGGGGCCAGAGGCATCAATAATGCTACAACATAATAAGTGTGACAGCCTGAGTGTTGTTCATAATACTTTATCTCATTTATCTTCACCATATCCCGAGGACGCAGAACCAGAGAGCATTAGTTTCATTTTCTGTACTTTGCAAAAAAAACCAGCAATGACAAGGAATTAAGTCATTTGCTGCGATGACACCACTTGTCTACCTTGCAACCCAGCGCTGAACCGGGGTCTCCTGACATGCTCAGGGGGCCTCTGCTGGATGGCATTTCTTGACTTCCTTATTTTAAGGTTAATTCCCCAAGGAAGCCTTTTCTTAGCTTTTACTTACCAACTGAATTAGAGTTTAATTAGGGAACATGAAGGTTGGAATGGAAAAAGGAATGTTGAAATCAAACAACTACTCTCCTATAACCTTGCAAAATAAGACCTACTTTGTATGCTTCACCACACACGTGTCGTTTAGAATTCTGGAATATGAGTCTCAGGTCATTTAAAACTCATTGTTTCGTTTGGGGTAAAGCATCTCTGTAGGAGGGTTGTCGGTTCATCGAAGTCTACAGATGGTTCCAGAAACATAGGGCTGTTCTGATGGCTAGAGCCTGGTTTGAGTGGACATGCCCAGGAAGGCAGCACCACGCTGTGCATCCCTGCTCACCCGGGCGGCTCGCTCCCTGGGCAGACACACACCTCACAGCCTGTTCTCCGGCCCTGGACGCTTTTCATCTTGCGCACCAACGTCAGGTAGAAGCCCGTGCCAAAGCAGTTCTTCAGGAAGAGCGGGGTGCCCGCGCAGTAGAGCCGCCCCTGGGAAATGATGGCGATGCGGTCCCCCAGGAGGTCGGCCTCATCCATGTGGTGAGTGGACATGATGATGGTTCTGCCTGCAAGGGTAGGGGAAGGGGACTCACCAGGCAACTCGGAGCCAGGCTGGATGAGAGAGGGTGAACGGTAACCTATCCATTACATGGGTTCAGAAATGGGACTTAATAAATAAAAGCAAGCGTCTGCATAAAGCCTGGAGTGCTATATTAACGACGATAGCTAACACTGCGTGGCATCCGGCATGTTGTAAAGCATTGCTCACCAGGCACAGGACCTGATTCCAGCAAATCAGCATGTGTGGGATGAATTCATTATTGTCAGCCAGTGCCCACTGAATGCTAGATTTACAGTCTCTGGGTCATTAAGCACTGCATTTATAATCTGTGCAAGGCACACACAGTCTCTCTCTCTCTCTCTCTCTCTCTCTCTCTCTCACTAGCAGAATCAGAGAGCATTAGTTTCATTTTCTGTACTTTGTAAAAAAAACCAACAATGACAAGGAATTAAGTCATTTGCTGGAAATGTCATTTTAAAAAACCAGTAATGAGGATTCCAGGTTGGCAAATTGACCACAGGATTGAGCCATGAAATCACTTTTGTGAGCGCTCAGCTGTCTGCCCCTTCTGGACCTGCACCCTCCGGTTGGAAGGTGCTGTGGTAGAGAAGGGAAGTCCCATTTCGAGACATTTCCATCTGCAGCAGTCTTCTGGGGCACTGGATACTGGCCTGTCACCCTCACACCTGCTCTTGAATGTCTGTGGAGTTTCTTGGGACATTTGCAGGGGACTTGGGTCCCTTAGTCAAAGGGGAATTTCACCTAGAGCTACACCCATTGTGTGAGACAGAAGGGTTGACAGGATTTTCTAGAATATTTTGGAAACTAGCCTGCTCCATTCATGCCTTCCTGCTTACATTTGTATAAAGCTCTCAGGAGGGTCCCGCTGGAACTTAGATTCACCCAAGCTGCTGAGGAGGCCCCCATGTGAGTGTAGTTGCGGCTCTCACTATTCACGCTATTGCCCAACACCAGGTGTGAGCTATGCAGGCCGTCACCTGAGCGATACTTCAGGAGCAGGTCCCAGATGGAGCGCCTGGAGTAGGGGTCCACCCCAGAGGTGGGCTCATCCAGGACGACTACCTTGGCATCTCCCACGAAGGCAATGACAACTGACAGCTTCCTCTGCATGCCACCTGTGGGTACACAGCCGGGCGGGGGTCACGGGGGCTGTGGGGGACAGGATGGGAAGGCCCGGGGCTGGAGGCACCTTTGCTCTGCAGTGGTATGATACCACCTCCTCAGATGTTTACGCAGCATTCAAACCCTGGCGGTGCACAGACCTCTTTCAATGAGGAAAGGCAGTCTCTGCTTCTTAGGATGAGAACTTTGGAAGGCTTTTCTCACATATTAACATCACATAGCTCCAACACATAAACATCAGAACAAAGGCAGCCCAGGCTGCTATGTCCACATGGGAAATGACTCAGAGGGGCTGCTCTTAGTTGCTCAGAACCACTTTGTAGAGGAATTATATTGGCTCTTAGGATGTCTCCTGTTATAAACCTAAGAACACACACACACACACACACACACTCACACAGGGGGAAAATGGGAGCCCTGCCTTTTCAAACGCCAAGCACCTGACAGATCCTGAACCTCTTCATTCCTCTTGTGGTGGAGGCCCGTGTCCTCCAGCATGGCTTCCGCCTCCAGCTGGGCCTCGTCCCGGGCCTTCCCTTTCAGCTGGGCATAGAACAGGATGTGCTCAGCCACTGTGAGGCTATGGGGACGGGGTGATGAGAAAGCTCAGCAAGTCCGCCTCCAGCAATTTAACTTACAGAAATAGCTAAGGATGAGCACAGAAGTTTAGCAATCAGGACGTTCGTCATGAGGTCGTTTATAACACAAAAACAAAACAAAGAACAGATCCTGCTAAAATATCTAAGGAGAGGGGACTGCTTAAAAGCACATGTATACAATGGCATAGTATGTAAACATTAAGAAGTATTTTTAGAAGAATGTGTAATGACATGAAAAGATAGATGATGTTCATGATAGATTAAAAGAAAGCAATCACATTTTTAAAAAATGGCAGTTTATAAAATTGTATGCTGTGCTTTACTCCCCTCTGTAATTTTAAAGTATATGTGTATATCTCTATACATGCACAGGAGAAAGTTCTGAAAAATTATATACCCAAGTGTTATCAGTGATTACCTCTGGGTAGTGAAATTATAGGTGACTTTAAATATATAGGTTTTTATTGATTTGAGAGAGAGAGAGGAAAGAACAGGTGGAGAGAGAAAGAAACATTGATTGGTTGTCTCCTGTAAGAACTAAGGATGGAACCTGCAACCCAGGCATGTGCTCTGACTGGGAGTCAAACCACTAAACTTTTGGTACATGGGAGGGTGCTCAACCAACTGAGGCACAGACAAGGGCTATAGGTGACTTTTCTTTCCTTCTTTTAATATATATTTCCTTCATTCCTTTCTTCAATGACTTTCTTAAACCTTTAGATAAGAAATAAAAGTTTGGAGGAAAGCAACTGAAAACCTCCTGAAAATTCATTTTCAGTGGCTGGTTTAGAGGGGACATGGGAGGCTGGTCCCCTCTCTTGGCAGAGGGAGCACTTTAGGACTGACAAAGGGCCCCGGGATCAGCCACCCTCTCAGAGAGAGGAGTGGTCACTCTTATGAGGGAGGAGACCTCAGGTCTGAGTACCACAGGCACAGCCCCCATTGCAAGCAGGACAGAGGACCTTGAACCTGGGGAAACCAAATAAGGTTATTGCCTCCTGCTTCCAGAACTGCCATCCCCGAGTGGGGCTCTAGAGAACATGTGTGTTGGGCACAGGGTAAGATTAACACACGGGGAGGGTCTCAATTCCTGTTCTACTTACTGGGGGAAGAGGATATTGTGCTGGGGGCACATGCCAAGGCTCTGCCGGACCGCATCCAGGCTGGTTTCAATGTCCTTTCCCCCAATGAGCACAGTCCCTGATGTTGGCGGCAACAGACCCGTCAGGATGGACCTGCCAACACAGAAGTGAGTGGCACAAAGGATGATCTTTAGGGGTGCCTAGGGATGGCAGCCCCTACCCCAGGGTCAGTGCGAACTCTCACAGTGATTCCTGTCCATGGCCCTCAGCTGAACCCAAACCATCCTCAGCCGTGGGGACAACAGCTTACTTAGCACGAGTGTGTATGTCCAGGCCCGCATGTGCCTTCCTCCTCTGCTTCTACTTTTCCCTGGTGTTCCCTGGCAAGCTGATGGGCCTCCGGGATTCCCAGCTGTGGGACGTTCACTTACACCCGAAGGTCCCTCCCCAACTCAGCCGTTCACTGCTCAATAGAAGGAGTTCAGTACCTGGGCCAATACTTTGCTGATGTCGCCATTACACAGTACAGAGGGAGGGTCTTCATGAGAAGCCCAGGCATTCAATATGTATTTGTTAATTGATCCAAGGCAGGTATGGGAATTACAACTAACCACATTGTTTTTGGATCCAAAGTATAAAGAGCCAATAGCAATGTCAGTCTTTTTGAAAAAAATGAGAAATAATGACGCCCATCTTATGAAGTTGTTGCGAGAATTAAATGAGTTAATACCTATAAAGCACTTAGAAGAGTGCCAAGATCATGTAAACCTCAAAAATATTATTTGTATTAAACATTGTGTTTCAGGGGAAGCTTCGTTGCAGCAGTCAGTGAAGTAATGTGTTTGCCTGTGAGAAGCCCCAGGGACCTGGAGGGAGTTCTCTGACCATATTAGTTAGCGAGGAGAGAAGTCAGAGGGATCTCACGCTGCCCCACCCAGCTCAGGCCCTGAGTTCAGATACCATCTCAGGCTATCTGAATTTGTACTTAGAAGCTAGAAATCTCTGTTGATCAACCACTAGAGGGAAATAGAACCAAGTATAATGGCACCAGCCCTGCATTCCATTCGCACTGAACCGCCCTCGGAGAACATTCCAGTGAAGGGTGTACACTTCTGTTCCTTCCTGGGCTCTGACAGAAGCCAAAAGACTCGAGGATGGCGTGTCATATGGGTTCCTGCCCCTTAAGAGGGAGTGCTTGATGTCTCTGCTGCAACTTGGGAAATCTTAGCTGTCCATGTCCTCCTCCTCAGCAGATGGCGCTCAGGTCCCTTAGAAATGTGAGGGGAGCTGAGCCATCTATGCTGAGCTTTCCCCTTCCCTCAACGTGGCTTTCAATCTCCAGGCTGTTACCCTGTGGAGCAAGCATGTCAAACTCGCGGCCCACAATGAATATTTTTGTGGCCCAGCCAGTATATGTAAGAAACGTTTTAATAAAAAATTTGAACTTAATTTTTACAATATCCTGTTACACATAATTATTAATAACGAACAACATTTGCTAATGACTGATTACTGTAACTGTGTTGCATTCATTTCCCTTACGCACCTTACATGCAGGTGCACCATTTCTCTCCACTAATACTAGCGGCGAATATTTTAGCAGCCGATTGCCACCTCATTAGTCTTTTTTTTAATTTAAAAAATGTTTTTTTCTTTTTTTCTTTATTAAGGTATTACATATGTGTCCTTATTGCTCCATTGCCCTCCTACCCCCCCACTCATGCCAGCAACCCCTGTTGTTAGTATCCATTGGTTAGGCTTATATGCATGCATACAAGTCCTTTGGTTGATCGCTCCCCTTATCCCCACCCTCCCCTACCTTCCCTCTGAGGTTTGACGGTCTGATCGATGCTTCTCTGTCTCTGGATCTGTTTTTGTTCATCGGTTTATGTTGTTCATTATATTCCATAGATGAATGAGGTCGTGTGTTATTTATCTTTCTCTGACTGGCTTATTTTGTTTAGCATAATGCTCTCCAGTTCCATCCACTTGGACTGACTTATTTGGTGTGCACAACAGGAAATATTTTGCTTTCAGAGAACAAGAAAAATAGGTTTATTTGTGTTCCACTTATTAATTTGTGCAGTTTTTCAGTGTCTGGTAAGTTATTGTTCAAGAAAAAATATTAATTTTTATTAAATGTTCTATTATTTTATGTTAATGATTACTCATTGATTTCAGTCCTTTGTATTCAGCATGTTTCTATCAAAATAAACCTATGTTCCTATGAAAATTGATGCTTTTTTTTTTTTTTTTTTGTGACCCACATAAACTTAAACCTTGTTTCTTTGGCCTGTGTTAGCCTTTGAGTTTGACATGCTTGCTCTAGAGATGCACCCTTTTTACTTTCTCTAGAACTACCACCATAGGTAGGAAAAGGAATGCTCTTTGAAAATAAGTAAAGACTATATTGACTGAGAGCATATAATGATGGTAATAACTTTATCACCACCACCAATGACAATAACGCTAGGAGGACTGGGGGACAGGGAGAAGGACTTGTACTGTCAGGGACAAGAGGATGTGGGGGGCCCTGGCTCTCCCCCCACTGAACCATTATGACTTGGTGGCTCAGGAAGTCACTTCAACTCTGGATGTCTACTTCCTTGGCACACAAAGGGGCAATAAACATACCCCACCTCCCTCTACAACTTCTGTGAGGATCAAATGAAACAATATATATCAGCGAGCATTGAATACTGCAATGTGCTCTATGCATCCCTGGGACACAAATACAGAGCACATTTTTGTCACTAAAATTCAGTGGGAAAGAGTAGGTTGAAGCTAAGAGGGAAGGAATAGAGCTGGGAAATGGCAGGACAAATGGCAATACAGCATTTTTGCCTGAAGACTCACAAGGTGGTGGTTTTCCCTGCTCCGTTGTGACCAAGGAAGGCGGTGATCTGGTTTTCATAGAAATCAATGCTAAGACGGTCCACGGCTGGCCTGCCATAGGGCTCAAAAACCTTTACCAGATTCTTCACACAAACCCCAGGAACCAGGCCTGGAAGCTCACGTTCAAAGAAGGAGCCTTGGAGGGAGAAATGAACACGAGGTAATATGATGTCCTATGTACACATTCGGGCCACTGTCTTCTGCCTATAATTTCACCTGCCCCCATGGCTTTAGCTGTGACCTTTGTAAGGATGACTACAAAATAATAACAGTAATAGTAGCACCTAGTGTCTGTTGAACAGGCACTATTCCAAGTGCTTCACATAGAATACCCCATTTCACCCTTTTAACAGCTCCATGGGGTACATATTATTATGCCCATTTCCATAGATGAGGAAACCTAAGACTCAGAGACATCAAGGGTCCAATTAAGGCAACAAGGTTCATGAGTGGCAGAGATGGGATTTGAACCCACAGTGCACTTACTGTCTATATGGGGAGTCAGCCCTAGACTCAATCTTTAATCCCAGGCCCTCATTTCCAACAGTGTGTGGGTCATTTCCTCATGGATTTCTGTAGCAGCTCAGCCTCCTCTTTTCCCCAAAACAACACTGTTCTTCAGACTCTCCCAGGTTTTGTTTTTTTTTTAATCTATATACTATAGATTTTATTTTTTTATTGCATAAAGTATTACAAAGATTAGTACATATATCTCTTTTTTTCCCCCTTGCCCTTCCCCTGGCCTCCCCTACTCCCCAGTGTTTTGTGTCCATTGGTTATGCTTATATGCATGCATAAAAGTCCTTTGGTTGATCTCTTCCCCTCCCCCGCCGCAACCCACAACCCCTCTGTCCTTGTTGCTGTAGTTTGACAGTCTGTTTGATGTTGCTCTGCCTCTGTATCTATTTTTGTTCACCAGTTAATAATGGTTTTTATTATCCATAAATGAGTGAGGGCATGTGGTATTTTTCTTTCATTGACTGGCTTATTTCACTTAGCATTATGCTCTCCAGTTCCATCCATGCTGCTGCAAATGCTAAGAACTCCTTCCTTTCTACAGCAGCATAGTATTCCATTGTGTAGATGTACCACAGTTTTCTAATCCATTCATCTGCTGATGGGCACTTAGGCTGTTTCCATATTTTAGCTATGGTAAATTGTGCTGCTATGAACATAGGGATGCATATGTCCTTTCTGATTGGTGTTTCTGGTTTCAAAAAATATGGAACACTTCACAAACTTGCATGTCATCCTTGCACAGGGGCCATGCTAATCTTCTCTGTATCGTTCCAATTTTAGTATATGTGCTGCCGAAGCGAGCACCCGGGTTCATTCTTGGAGCCATTCTCCTAGTCACCTTGGCTCAAATCTCTAAGGCAACTTGGACGACTCCAGAGTTTCTGCAATGAAGTGGGTAGGACAGTCCACTTTCCCCCAATACTGTCCCTCAAACTCAACCCCTGCACTTTTCTACTCCCACATGTCCCTCCACTGCAGACCCTCATAACCGTAGTGGCCACTTCTCCCTGGCCTCCGGTCTCTCCCTGCTTTAGTTCACCCTATACAACGCTACTTAATTTGCATCTTAGCATTGTAGTTCTGGGCAATTACACCCCTGCAAAAAAAGAAACATCCCAACACTTCTTGTCTCTGTTCTTCCTGGCCTTGCCTGTAACAGATGGGACCAGCCTCCAGCCCCTTGATTTCAGCCTTGGTTTTTCACTCGGGGAGAAGGGTCTTCCCAGACACGCTGTTGACTAAAAATCACCTCTCTGAGGAGCTGTAGGCCGCTGATCTCAGCCCTGTGAAATGGCACCTGGGGTGGGCCCGAAGCCCGGAGGCCTGAACCTCTCGTGCAACGTCGGACAAAGCCAGAGGCCAAGCTGCCTCTCTAAACCCAGGGTGAGAAGAGCAAGAGCATTTGGCATCGGTAGAGAAATGCATATGCTTAGAGAATGGAGAACATTGGGAAGTACAGAACTGGTTCAAGAGGGAAGGGAAGGGAGGCATAGGAACACTTGCAGCCTCGGTCATCAGCTCGGGACTCATTAGGTGACCTCCACAGCCAGGAAAGGCTTTTGAGGGCTTGAATGAATGGGCATCTAGATTTGTGAACCACGAGTGAAGTCAGCACCACTACACTCTTCCCCCAGCATACAGAAGCATTTATTTTTGTCTTTCCTTATAGCTCATATCCGCCTTAAGTCCCAGTGACCCAAGTTATTGTTCTTGCTAAATCCTCGGAAGTCAGCACATTTGTGCAACTCACTTGGGATTTGCCTAACAAGGCAACATACTTGGTATTTGCTTTCTCCAGGAAATATGCGTTCATGTCTGGCTGGACCATTCATTCCGCAAACGTGCAGCTGGACCCTGGGAAGCTGTCAGGGTTAAGCCTTGTCAACGGAGAGCACCCGTTTCCTGGGTTCCTTTTCCCTGTCTCTGCTCTGCATTCTTTCCTGAGGTTTTTACCTGTTACTCCTTCGGGGTGTTCCGGGTCCTCCATTTCCTCTGTCACTGGTTCGGTCTTTTCCAGGGCCCTTGCTTCTCTGGTTGAACATCCTGCACCAATCAGAAGGCACAGTCACTCTCATGGTGAGAGCTGTGCACCAGCAAAGGCAGAAAACAGGGGTTGGGGGTCAGGGCAGAGTTTCCTATCATAACTGGAAAAGTTTCCTCAAAGGCCAAGTCAGACCCCAGCGGGTTTGGCTCAGTGGATAGAGTGTTGGCCTGTGGACCAAAGGGTCACAGGTTTGATTCCAGTCAAGGACATGTACCTAGATTGCAGGTCCCCCCTACCCCGCCCCCTCAGCCCAAGTCCTGGTTGGGGCTTATGCAGGAGGCAACCAGTTGATGTGAGAGACACATCGATGTTTCTCTCTGTCTTTCCCTCTCTCTTCTACTCTCCCTAAAAATCAATGGAAAAATAACCTCAGGTGAGGATTAACAACAACAAAAAAGGCCAAGACAGCATTCCCAGGGACCAGCCCTGAGCAGGGCCCTGCCACTTCTGACCCGCAGGTCTGCGAGGTTCTGAAAGTGGCCAGCGGTGCCCCCAGTGGCCACACTGTGTGACCTTTGCCCAGCTCAGGGGGAGTTTTTTTGTTTTTGTTTTTAACAGGAGTTTCACCTTATCCCCCTAACACGCCAGGAGAGGCCCCGATGCTGCATATTGTGATTAAAAATATATAGTAATAAAACCAGGACTGAATTTGAAGTGGGTTAATTTTCGCTATCTCGCCAGGAGTGCTTTCCATTCCAATCCCAAATATGTCAAAGCTGTGGTGAACCTTGAGGAAAAGTCCACTCAAGGTGATGTCATGGGCAGCCAGCTTAAGTTACAGGCTGAGAAATGGTTTACCAGAGTTGAGCCTGGTGGTGAAGTAGGGTTTATACAAACACCACCCCCGCCCCACATGCATGTCACAGACACATTCTCACACTCACACATACTCTCTCACACCACACCTCCACACCCTCCCACCCACATACACACACACAGAGGCATTTTTTTGTAACCTTGGCATTCGGTTTAAAAGGACAGCAGGACGTCCTGGAAGGGGAAGAGAAGCAGGAGAGCCAGCCAACCAGAGAGGACAGCAGGGGCAGGAGGAACCACTGTCACCAAGCCCCTAAGGCTCCTCCTCAAGCGCACCCACATGAATGGGGTGAGTTTATGATGCCGCAGCCAGCCGGGGCCTCTGTCCACGCCTCCCTCTGTAGATGCGCAGGTGTGTGGCCGAGTGGCAAATATGGGCCTGGTGGTCACTCCCGTACCTCCCCTTCTGCTTCCTGAAGGGTTTTTAATCTATTGTCCATGATTCCTTTGATCATTATTAGTTATGATTCTGTTCTAACATGTAATAAAATAGTAGGAGGAAATATTCTTTTAAATACTTCGTTCTTTGGAGGGAGTTCCTTGTCTGGGAAATGTGGTCCCAGTTCCAGACTTTGTCCCACGTGACCAATGGGAACTTGGGCAAGACACTAGGTGTGTCTTGGGCTTGATTTCTTCATCTGTGAAAGGAGGGGGTTAGGTGGAGAAGGCCCGCTCTCTTCCGATTATAGAGAGATTTGGGAATCTAGTTCAGTCTAGCCGGTGAGATAAATGAAAAATATTTGGCTTCTGTTGGCAAAAATACGGGATTCATTTTTGAAGGAGCACATTTGTCCTAAGATTTTATTTTTATGTTTTTGAGAGGCAGAGAATCTGCTGAGATTGTAGAGGGGGAAAAACCCCCACAAATCCTGATAATCACTGAAATTAGAAACATTCCAGAAACACACACTTGTGTCGAAAACTCCCATTTGTGACTTTAGAATATTCCTATTCATAATTTAATGGATTACAACTTTACCATATTAGAAATTTAGAAGTTTGTAGATAGACAAGACAGACAAACAAATGAAGTGGAAAAATACTGAGCTGTGGCAGTGCTGTTTGTTTGAAGCATTAAAAAAAGAAAAAACCCACCCAAGCCTTTTAAAGGCCCGAGGCTAATCCCCTAGAGCAAACAAACACCTATCTTAGTGCTTAAAGGATAAATGCTGGCTCAGGCCCAAAAACATAAAGTTAAAAGCAGGTAGATGAGGAATAAACAGATTGGAAAATATTTCCTTTGTTTCCAGAACCTCCCAGCTCCGGGGAGTCCGGAGCTCTCAGGTTAGGAATGTTTGCTGCCTTCTCATAACCTCACAAAAGAATCTGTGGCTTTTCTGGAACTCTCTCTCAGGCCTCCTGTCCTGTGCAGTAGGAAAGGCAAATTTTATCTAAGATGCATTGTGGCCAAATGCCTCTTGAGCCCTCTTCCACACCACCATGAAGACAAGGCTAGGAGAGCCTGAGAAATTCGCCTTGAAGACCACAGCCCCGCCCCAGCCTCTGGTCGAGTCCTTACCCTAAAAGAATGAATTAGTTCATACTTTGAAAAGGTGAAGAGAAATGAAAAAGGAGGCGGGAGAAGATGAATGCAAAGGCTCCTTTATGATTCCGCGGACCTCTTTGCTTTAAATTGAAAAGCTGCAGAAGTCAGGTGTACCCTACCGTGGTTTGGCCTTCTTTTACCAGGGCAGTTTAACCCACTGGGCGAAAGCCGTGCAATGCTCAGCCACGCACCCTGGCCCAGACTCACAAAAGGTGGGTTCCCAGAAGCTGTGTGGCTGAGCTCCCAGGAGGAAGCAGAGCAATCAGGAATCACACGCTTGATGGAAGTGCCACCTCTGTAACCTACACATAGCCCATGTGTAGCCAAAGAAGTTAGTTTCAAACATTAAAGTGTGGTTCTAAAAAAATTTTAAATAAAAAAACCTCACCTTCGCCGCCAAGCCAATAGGACTCCTGCAGAAGGAAGTACCAAGGAAGTGGTGTTCCATAGTCCCCTAAAAATAAGCAAATAAAGAAAGCCCATGTCATCTGCCTCACTACAGTTCTAGAAGATCTAGAATTTATCTAAACTTCCAATTGTCACTACAGATATTTGTGGTGCATAAGCCTTCACACAGCTATCCATGGGATACCACAAAACTTACTCCTTCCAACATGTTTTAATTCAAAAGGTCATGGTTTTTAGGTGGAACCAGCAACACCAAGACTGATGATCTTGGGCGACATATAGGTTTGTAAGAAAACATTTTATTACAGAATTTAATCTTGCCCTTTTCAATAATTACCAGGTAATAATAAGATGACAACCACTAACATTCGTTAGAGGCTCTTTCTGTGTCAGGCATTACTGTTAGCGTGTTCCACATGTTAAATAATTTAATCCTCAAAACAAGCCTAGGAGATAGGTGGGAGTAGGATTCCTGTGGACAAGGAAATGGAGACATATTGAGTTTAAGTCACCTACCCAAGGTCACAGCTAATAAAACAGAGGTGTGGGGATTCTAAGACTGGTATACCTGTTCTTATATCACTGATTTAAGCTCTCCCTGCCCCTCTTTGCCCCCCACCCCACTCTGGGTTTCAAGAAAAAGGTTCCTAAATTTCTAATCCAGTTCTCTTAGCAAGCTTTGCTCCCTGTAAACTGTTGATTTTGCCAGAATATTATCTTTTCCTACTTAATAGTTACCCCATGTCTTATGGCCACCGCTAGACTATAAGCCCCTTTAGGGCAGACTTGGGTCTGTCTTTGCCACCCCTTTTCCAGAACCTGGTGGTAAACCTAACACTTGGGTGCTGCTTGGTAAATAGTTGTTGAACAAATGAAAGCTTTAGCTTGGCTAAATAAAATTCTTGAATTATGCATAAATGTCATTCTCAATTCAGCTAGCTTTCACTTATCTCTTTCTAATGGCCCAGTGAGACAGAAAAAAACTGCAGCTGAGCAAATTCAAGTGTACTGCTCAAAGTCATTGTTACGGGTTTAATTGTGTAGCTTCCTCACCAAAAAATGATGTGCTGAGGCCTGTAGTAGCATATATAACATACTTGGTCTTCATTTTCAGTTTCTGGCAGAACTAAAACCCTTGGACTTGTTATTCATAATGAGCCCAGCTGTCAACCACACCTGAATTTATGCTACTGAGGTGATTCTGAGGGGCCCTAAATAGCTTTATGATGTAGCTTGGTCACCAGAAAAACCAAATATGTAAAAAGTGGATGGGAACTTTCAGTCCCACCCCCCACCTCTAGAGATGGGGTTATAAAAACTTGAACAACAAAATTCAGGAGCTTGGAGGGTAGTGCACCTGGACAGAGCAGGGAAGTTCCATGAACCACCCTATTAATCCCTTCATTTGTCTGTTCCTAAATTGTAGTCTTTATTATGGAGCTGTAACTAAGTAGACCACTTTCCTGAGTTCTGGTGAGTTATTCTAGTGAAATATTGAACCGAGGGTGGAGGGGTCAATATTTGGCCAGCTGACTACAAATATTGAATTTGTAGTCAGCTGGTCAAAGTGTGGCAGCCTGGGCACAGCATTTGCAGTTGGCGTCTGAAATGGGAGCAGTCTTATGGGACTGAACCTGTGGGGTCTGCACTGATTCTGGAAAATTACTATCAGAGTTGAATTGAATTGTTGAATTGAATTGGAGAGTTGTTTGGTGTTGGAAAAATGACACAGTTAGTATCAGAAACAAAGACATCAGTGTCCTCATAATCTGGGCCTTGTTTGGAAATCAAGTCATTGTGCCCTGTTTGGTATTCTCAGTGGTTAGAGCATCACGCTGCACCTGTAGGGGTCTCAAGTTTGATTCCCAGTCAAGGGCCTGTATCTGGGTTGTAGGTTCAATCCCCATTCCATTCAGGGTGTGTGTAGGAGGTCACCAATTGGTGTGTCTCTCTCACGTTGATGTTTCTCTCTCTCTCTCTCTCTCTCTCTCTCTCTCTCTCTCTCTCTCTCTCTCTCTCTGAAAGTCAATGGAAAATATATCCTCTGGTGAGGATTTTTAAAAAAAAGGGAAATAGAATCATTGCAGGTATGATTAGTTGAGATTAAGTCACACTGCAGTAGGGTGGGCCCCTAATCCAATGTGACTGGTGTCCTTATAAGAGGATGAGCACATGAAGATGAACACAGAGAGAACAACATGTGAAGAAGGAGGATTTTAGTGATGCATCTATAATCCAAGGAATGCCAAGGATTGCTGAGAAACCAGAAGCTATGAAGAGGTAAGGCAGGATCCTTCCCATACAGGTTTCAGAGGGAGCATGGCTCTGCCAGCTCCTTGACTTTGGATTTCTAGCCTCTAGAATCTGTGAGATGACAAGTTTCTGTTATTTTAATCCTCCAGTTTGTGGTACTTTGTTATAACAGCCCGATCCAAACCCAGGCCTCCTGACTCAACCTCACTAGTCCTATTTCAGACTTGTTGCCTTCATATTTCTGTCAGCAAGTGCTGCCCTGAGATGATCTGAGAGCTGTCCCTTGCCAGGGACGAGGCTCAGCCTCCCTCTCCCCTGCCAGCAGCTCCTGGCCACAGCATCAAGAGCCAAGCCACGGATGCCTTAGCACAAGGTGGCTGATGGTTGGCTTGGAGACCACTCAATGGAGGTGGGACTTCTCTAGCTACCAGGAAAGATTAATTTTAAGGAAAGTCTGATTTCTCCAAAGCAAATACAAAAATATGCAAACAGCAAATTTTAATTCAGGAGCTGATTTTCCATAATAAAGATATTTATCTCTCCAAAGTAGGGTACTATTTTAGGCACTGAAACTATAATAGTGAACAAAACAGACCAGGGCCCTGTCCTCATGGTCCATGTTCTACTAGGAGAGGTTAATACACAAACACATAAAGAAATATCGTGTCAGATGGTGATTTTTAAAAAACAAAGTAGGATAAGGGAACATTAGCATGAAAGGATTATTATTAACATTGGGTTAAATATTTAGACAGTTTCAGTCTGGAAAGATTCCAGTGATAAGATGACACGAGACTAGAGACCTGAACAAAGTGAGGGAACAAGCCTGCAGATATGAGTGTGTGTGTGTGTGTGTGTGTGTGTGTGTGTGTGTGTAAACACACTCCAGACACTAAGAACAGCAGGTGCAAAGGTCCTGAGGAGGAAATGAACTCAGTGTATTGAAGAACTACCAGTAAGGAGGCTGGTGTTGCTGCAGCAGAGACACATGGGGGTAATAAGAGATGAGGAAGATAGTTGAGGCTGGTAATAAAGAGTCTTGTAGACCAGAGATAGGACATTGGTTTTTACTCTGAACAAGAGGAAATGCCACTGGAGAGACTTGAATGGAAGATTAACACTGTGTAACCTAGATTCTGAAGCATCTCTGAATACAGTGGGGAGAATAGACTGGTAGAAGGAGGTGGTAGTGGCAGAAGGAGGCCTGGACTGGGAACCTTGTGTAGAGATGGGGACAAGGGATCGGATTCTAGTTCTGCTTCAGTTGTGGAGTCAATAGCATTCACTTGAGGATTTTTGACTCCTGGATATTAGTTTCAAATGCTGGTTCTGAGAACTGAAATTGAAAGAGTTTAGAAAGGATGAGATTTAAACTAGATGAAAAGGTAGGGCTGGGGATCTGAAGAACTCAATTACTTTTACCCAATAAATAGGAACACTTACCTGGAAACACCTGGTCAAGGTACCAGGCAAGCAAGCCATACAGAGCAGCATCGAGCAGCATCATCTTCATGGACATCAGGAAACTGAATTCATCCCCTTCCATGGGACTATTCCCGATATTGTTCCACTGCAGCCCCAGGCCTTGCTCCTCAAAGCGAGCCAGGTACTCAGTGCCAAAGCCAAATGCCACAGGAGACAGCAGGCTCTGCAGGGGGCAAAGAGGGCACATGAGGTGAGCAGAGGGATTCTTACCCAACCTGGCAGTGCTCAGCTGCTCACAAGGTAGGGAAAAGGCCGAAAGAGGGTCCTCATTGTGTTCAGGTGTAAAGCCACCCTGGGGAGGGATTAAGGCAGTCTTCCCACAGGACAAGAATTATAGGAATGCCTCCCAGGTCTCAGAGACCTCTGCCTACTACCCACTAGGCCATCTCTCACCTGATCAATGGAACACAGTTGTTTTATGGAGAAGACAAACACAATGCACACTGAAAAACCAAAGGTCCTCACGTCTTCCTCCCTACTCTTCCCTCTCCTTTCTACCTCATTCTTAAGAACAAAGAAGCTAACTTGAGCAGCTTTGTGAGAATCCCATTAGAAGGGTCCACAAAGTCATTGGTTTCCTAGGGCAGGATAAGGGGCTACACAAGGGATGGTCTCATGATCTTCTGAGATCTGTCAGAGCCCAGGAAGGTCTCAGATAACATTAACTATCTCACCTTTCCCCATCTCCAGACTGGAGACGCTCTGTTTTTAGGTTCTCCGTGGAGAGTACTAGTCAAGTGAATAGGTTGTGTGCAGAGAAGGATGTCTTAAGAGGAAGTTCCCCAGCCATGTCCTCACAGTGGCCCCTGACCTGACAGAAAGCACATAGGCACAGGCAGAGGGATGGGTTATTCCCATTTCCTCTGCTCAGAGGTCTCCCCATAGTTTGGAGCTCCTTAGGCTGGGTTCAGAACGTTTCTCTGCAAAAAGAAGGGGCTCTTTAGATATATGTTCACATAAATCATTTTTTAAATCTCAGCCCAGCCTTGATCCACACAGTTGCCAGAATTATAGCTTTCTGGTGGTGCCACACACCCAAGAATCAGCTGGTCTCAAAATACTGATCATCTAACCAATATACCAAGATTGTCCAGCTCTACCCTCAGGCGGAGTCCAAAGGATTTCTTGCTACTAGCCCATTGTGATTATTTTAGAAATTGGGTGCTATAAATATTCTTATTTAACACAAAAAAATAAAAGGCAGATGCCCTGGCAGCTCTGGAGCCAAATAAGTTTGAATTGTGAGAACAACTTAGGCCTCAGATCTTTCCCCAACGAGAAGCAGGTGGTAGCCCTTGCCAACTGTACCCACAGAGAACTGTGGACAGAGATTCTGGGGGGAAACTGCACCCCACAGGGCCCAGAAGTTCTTTACCTGGTTGAGGAGAGGGTAAATAGCTTATTTGAAAATGATTAAAGAAAAAACAGCTGTGCTTGGGAATCATGAACTAAGAGGTCTCTTGGGCAATCAGAAGTCGATTTTCCAGAAACCTCTCCTGGCAAGAGAGCTTGACTCTGGACCAGCTCATTTCTACACTCCTTTCTGCATGCAGTGGTGGAGTATGATAAAGACACTTGGAGAGTTGCTCCCATTGAAATTGTTTTGGCAAAAGACAAAACTTTTCATTCATGGGAACATCTTTCTGGACAGAACAGTTAGGGGGCCAAGCTCCCTTACTTCTGAATCTTGTCAAAGGCCAGGAGAAGAAAACTGAGTGAAATGGATCTGGCTGTTTTCCCCTTGTGGCCACACAAAGGACCTATGAACTGAACTGGTTTTCCATTATTTCCCAGGGCTGATTAATCAAGCAGGTTAGGTGGGAAGGAACTGTCAGGTCACTCCTCTACCCTGGTGTCCTTAAACTTTACTACCTCCCTTTGAGCCAAAAGGCAAAGTGGATCCCTTCAAAAGGTGGGCCAGTCCTCTTAGATTGCTATAGACCCATCAGAGGAACTGTATCACATGCCAGGGGTGAGCCCTGGGTGCCTCACCATAGCCATCTTCAGGTCGGCGGTCATTCGGTCTTGCCAGGCGAAGCAAAGGATGTGAGGCAGGTAGAGGGTGAGGTAGAGGACACCACTGCAGGCTGCAGCCAGGCTGGCCTTGGAGAAGAAGGTGCTGAGCAGGAAGCACTGCATGATCGTGGCAGTGGAGAAAGCCAGCAGGAACAGGAAGAGGATGAACGGGTTGGTATAATGCAGGACCCTTCCATGCTGAAACCAAAGAGGCCACTTGAGTGAGTAACTTCCATCCAGATCCAAGGGTGACTGTCTCTCTCAAGGGATGACCTCAACCAGTGAATCCAGGAACTTCACCAGCCTGTTGTTGGTGCCTAAATTTCCACATTTAAGATGCAACGTATTGAGTTTCTTAAATTCTATGAATGCCATTTCCATAGGAGGGTAACACATTAGCAGTACCAACTAATTACTATGTGTTAATTAAGCAAATCCTTGGTGGAATTTGAGCAGAGGAGGAAGATCTACATAGGGGTCTTGGACCATCAACAACTCTGAGGAACAAAAGAAGGAGATAGAATTAGCCAAGAAACAAATTTTACAGCATATAAAGGCAGCATTGGGTTCATGATAAAAAATAAATAAAAAGGGGAATGGGAGACCACTCAATAAGCTTTTACATTTTGCCTGGGACCTGGCCTACTGAGTAAGTCATTTGTACTTGTATTCTGAGATTTGTCACTCACATAGGTGAAAATATCAGTAATTAATCCATATCACTTAAAAGTAGATTAATACCTCCATCCATAATATTATACAAATTCATTTCATAGAACCTGTGATAATACTGAGTATCTTCACATTAGCTAATGATTCAATCACTTTGGCTATATAAAGAATAGATCCAAACTAGCTATTTTTAATAAATGAGCTGGTGCCAGTTACATTATAGAATAAATTGAAATGTTCAAATGAATTAGGACTTCTTGGTTCTGATTTGCCATGGCATCCTATGAGGATTTTTACCCTTTGCATAACTCCATATATATATATATATATATATATATATATATATATATATATATATATATATGGTCCTGTTCTTCGAAACATAAAGATACAAATAAGATTCATCTCTTGAACTGGTTCTGAATCATTGGTAGTGGTGCCCTGCAGCACTGGGTTCCTCTCGGGGGGAAAAGAGAGACCAATTAGCAAGATTTGTCATGGGCATTTGGGAGTTGAGTAGAACAAATGTGCTACTTATCTGCTGTTGCAACTCTTTCTCTTCCACTCATGCTCTCATGCCCGCTGGGCTTTGGTAGAAAGATTTTTAAAAATAGAATAAAGCAAATGGCAAAGAGAGGTGGAAGAAAGTCACGCTTAACTATAACTAAACTTTGAGGAAATCTAAATCAAAGTCAAGATTGAGACTCAGAGCTTATGATTTTGTGTCAAAGAGGTCTCCACATCACCCTGGAAAGCTCACTCCTTTCCCTTTAATCTCCTTAATCACACCCAGTGCAGTAAAAGCAAGTCCACAATTAAATCTGTGGCTTTTGGCTGGTTGTTGCTATTCTGAGAAGAATGAAATCCATTTCTTATCTCAGCTCAAAGCAAAATCCTATAAACTTCTAGGGCTTTATAATTTCTCATTGATTTAAGGCAGAGATGAAATTCACTTGACCAATACAACACTCCTTGGATTTGGTTTCCTGTAAGAACCACTTTTCTTTTTTGCTCTTAATAGCTTGAATAACAAGCACACCTTCCCATTGTACCAGCTTCCAGCTTCTTTCCTGCAGAGCTGAGCTTGGAAGGAAGGACAAGGGAAAGATGGGAGTGTCATTAAAAGGAAAATCCTATTTTTCTGTAGAAAGCTCTGTTTCCATCATTAGTAGAATAACAATGTTCTGGTTCCCACAAGGCGGAAGCTTTTTGTACAAGCAACTCACATCCTAAAAGCTTTGAAGTCCTAGTGCTCATTCTTAGGAAGGCAGATCTCAATGTCACCAGCAACAAGTCTCATGGTCATTGCACAATGTCATGCAGGTTTATGCATTTTGTGTAAGTCAGATGCTTATGCATTTCGACTCCTTTAGTTCTGAGGACACAAATGTCTTGGCAGTGGGGAAAGTAGTAGGCTGAAGGAAAAAGGGACACCTAGAGGAAGACAAGGTGCTCAGCTTTCCCTCAACTCTGTGGATCAGAATGACCTCTACACCAGCATTAGGTTTTGTAGTTATATAATATAGTGTAATAACCCAAGGATATTTTTTCATTGATTTTTTTTTTAAGAGAGTGCAAAAGAGAGGGAAAGACAGAGAGAAACATTGATGTGAGAGAAACACATCGAGGCCCCTGACCAGGGCCTGAGCCAGGGAGGAGCCTGCAACCAAGATACGTGCCGTTGACCGGAATCGAACCCAGGGCCCTTTGGTCTGCAGGCTGATGCTCTATCCACTGAGCCAAACTGGCTAAGGTAGCATTGGTTTTGATAGTGCTCTAGTTCACTCGACTTGAGTGCAACACTAAAATCAAAACCCCTCAGACCTAGTACATTTTACTGCATAAGGAAGGGATAGGATTTAATTTAAATGGATATGTATTGGTTGGACAGGATATGTAATGGAACATTCCTGAACCAGGTAGGCAACAGGTATGGTCCAGCATGGATGGCATACATTTCTCTCCTAATACACTGAAAAGGCTCTCCACATTCCCAACCCAGCTGGGACTGTAATCCCAAGAGAATACTCTTTGTAGTCATTTCTTCTGTGTTTAAAAGGAGAGAACCCTTTGCACATAAAATAACCCTGTACTAGGCTCTGCTAACAGCAGCTTCTACAGATAGTTCATGGGAAGGGGCTGGATAATCTATGTAGACTGTGGCTCTCTGGGTAGGACGTAGGAGCAAGGAGGATGCAATGGCGCAGTGGCTTCTTAGATGAGACTTTGTCTCTCCGTCTTCCACCTTGGCTGAAATGGCTGGGCAGTTGCATGTCATACAATTCTTGGTGGCCAGTGACTAATCTAGGCACAAGTTCATTAACAGGAAAGGTGAGAGGAACAAAATAATTCAGGATTTTCTGAGCCTTTTCCATCGGCTTACCGTGATGAATATTGTCAGGAGGAAGATGCTCATTGACATGATAGAGAAGCTGTCCAGGAACCAGGTGCACCAAATCACTGTGTTGGAGACACCCTGATTTTTCAAGGTTTCCTTCAGTCTCAACTCCTTCTCTAAGACGATGCTCTTCACAGTCATGGAAACAGAATAGATCCAGGCCAGCACCATGAAGATAGGGAAACAGCGGTTCAGGATGATCATAAAACTGAAGCAAGAGGAGAGAAGCAGAATAGTAGAATTCCCTGTATCTGGTAGAGGTAGAGCAAACATTTGTTAAATGAATGTGTTAAGAACAAAGCCCTGGTATAGGAAAGGCAGGAAAATCTCCAATGGGCTTGAATCTTTAATACATTGCACTTTCCCCTGAAGGATTACTTTTTCATTAGAGCAGGATGGTAGCTTTTTGGTTGGCCCAGATGAATGCTCTACAAGTAAAATGTGTAAATAAAATTGTACTCTATATGTTACACAGTATATACCTACTTGTAAAATCTTGCAGGAAAGTACTGCAGACTTGCTGATGTAGCATGTGACTTGAGTAGACAGATATATATCAACAGACACTGAAGTTCAAGAATATGGACCACAAATAAAGAGAACTGGTGGTGGTGAGATCAATACTTGGGCTCCCCAAGGGGGTAGCATTATCTACCCTGGAGGATCAAATTCCAGTTATGCTGGAAGATGCACAACATAACTAATCAGAGTGGCACTTTCAGAAGGCCACCAATAAATCAATCAGTGATCCGATAGTCACTGACTCCAGCCATGTACCTGTGGAGTAAATCTGTGGATATCCATCCCAGCAAGCAGGGTAGATTTGACAATCTAGAATTACTCTATTGGAAACTTTATACATGTTTTCCTGTACTTGATATGCTAGTAAATCCCTTGGAATTATTATCTATTGAAAACTATTGGGTGTCACAGGGAAGGGCCCAATTACAGCATGGGAAGATTTCACTCAAGATGGCCCCAGGGAAAGAATTATAAATTCATAAATCCTGCACTTCTGGGACCTGCCACAAGAGGGCTCTCACACACTGAATGGCCAGAATCCTTATTGTCTCCTCACTGTCTACCCCAATACATTGCAAGCCACTCCTATTCTGATCCTAAAAGTGAAACTTGGGCTTTTGCCCCTGCCTCCACTTTCCTTCTCTGTCTAATGATGCAACTCAAACTGATACAGAATGGTCACTGTTATCTCTGTAGTCTTCTGTAGAGTCAGTCAAGGAGGGAGAATGGATTGTTTTAGGATGTTGAAAGAGGGTTTCCTGTGCCCATACTGGGCTTTAGTTCATTGTCTTGCCACCTGACAATTCTGCTCTTCCTTTCTTCAGGCTGTGCATGTTTCTCTCCTCTGCAGACACACATGAACACTATGGTGAACGTCCCTGTTTTTTCTAGGAGTTGAATCCCTAAGCCAGTTGTACATCTCTGCCTCTGTCCTGGGAGCATTTCTGCCCTCATCCACCATGGTAAATGAGCCCTCCCAGCCCTCCACCTTTCTGTCCCTCTCTTTACCATCCCCCAAATGCACGTTCAGAAAACTCTTGGTTACTTGCTTTGCTTGTTACTGGCCAACAAATGTATAGGCCTGGAAATGGGGGTGGGCAGGCAGGGAGGACCTGAGCTCATCCAACACATTCCTCTACCTTTTCACTAAGCACACATCATGGAAATGTTAATGAGAGAAGGAGCTGCATTATTCCGAGGCTCCTAGGAACCAGACCTACTTGCAATGCAGAGTCCTCATTTGTTGATTTGGCAATCATTGGGCAAACACTGACCAGAATCCATCCACATACCAAACATACTATGTAGTAGAAACTTAAAAAGCCTTTATCCCTTCCCCCAACCTCATTTCACTTGATTTAATTTTCACCTTCCCCTTTCCACCCACAAAACCAACTCCTTTCTCTGCCACTTAACTTGCCCATCTGGCCCTGCCTGGAGCCAGCCTGGGAGAAGCAGACTCCTCAGTCAGAGCTCCATTTCCTCCAAGCTGGCCCTAGTTCCCAGGTTTCTCTACAAAGAGACTAAAGCCTGGGGAGCACCCCACCGCACCCGGCAAACTGATTAGCTTATCCATGAACAGGATTTGGAGCCTCCCACTCACGAGTCATCCACGAAGCATGGGTATGGCATCTGCTGGAGGTAAATTCCAACAGGATCCTCAGCCTGAGCCTGACTCCTTGTGACCCCCTGTTCAATCATGTCCTGCAGATAGGCAAACCCTCCCCAGATGTATCGCAAATCTTCCACGGGATCAGCTCTGGGACCGGGATCCCAATACCTAAGAAAAAAATGGAGTGAGGGATGAAGGATGGGAAGGGGAATGACCACCTCACAAGCACAGGGTGACTCAGAACCCACTCTGGAAACCTTTCCCCAAACAAGCTATTCAATTCTGATTTCTAGTTACAATTTAAATCTCAGTTATGACTATTAGCCACAACGTGACTTCTAATTGCTTTCATTCAAGGACTCTACTTTGAGCTTTACGGGATTTCCTATTTTCTCTCATTTAACTGTATTAATTTAGAGACTGAATCCAGTTTCAGTCCCTCACTCTGTACCAAATGTAATTTCTCAGTGACTCTGAAGAAACACCACTTGCAGAATCTACATATGAAGATGATTCAGTACCTAGAGGTTTCTATTTCCAAGTTGCACAAAGACCAGTCAGGGAAAAGTGTGGAGTTGGGGGTATAAAGAGAGAGTATCTGACCTCTCCTGGCCCCACCAACTGGTTAGTTTAGTTCTTTGATACCAAAGTGTCCCTTTGCCTTTCCACGTGACTCTCCTGTCCTAGGAGGAGATGGTGGCCCCTCTCCTTGCCTCTTATATCCTTGGGGATGCCCAGGGCCTTCTGAGATTGCCTGAAACCTCACCTGTCTTTGATCTTATTGGTTTTCTCCACCACATCTATGTCCATCCGGATCTTGTACTTCACGTGGGGTGGTAGGGAGCTGGTCCCAGGATACATGTCAGGGAACACCACACCAGCCCAGAATCTGTTTTCCTCCAGCAAAGACAGGGCTCGTTGTGTGAGCTGGATCTCATCATCGTAGCTTTCAAATTTGTCCAGGACTAAGCACTACAGATAATCACAAAGGTTGGGAGAGTTTGAGGAACACCAACTGCAAAGATTCAATTGCAGTAAGGGGCAGAGGATAAGAGTTGTTGCTCCAGGGATGGGTCAAATGCAAGGGGATCTATAAACTTACTGTTTGCTTAACTCTGGAGTCTGGTGTTAATTTTTCAATGTGTCTAGATTTGGGGGTGAAAGGGGCTAGGAAATGCTGACTTGCTTTAAATCCCACAGATTTAGCTAGGTCTGTACAATCCGGCTGTCCGAGGCTGTCCAAATATGCAAGTTGTCAAAATGACAACAACACCCACAGCTCTCACTCCCCAGCATGGGAGTCCAGGGAGTGGGGTCACATTGAAGACAGGCTGCTTTGAAGATCAGAAAGCCTGCCGATAAAAGAGTTTTAAAGACAGAAACAGTGAACCTTCCTGCCTCTCTGCAAACACACAGGGAAGGCCAGCTGAGGGAAGAATAAGGAGGGCCTGAATGAGTTAGTCAGAGGACCATTTCCAATCACAGTATTATGACAGGTAATGCCAGTAAGGGAGGAATTTCCTGATATATTGTCATCCTTCCACCTCCACACCTCCACACACACACACACACACACACACACAATGTTCTACCAATTCACTTGCAGCCTTACAGGATATTTGGAGAGAAGGAGCTGTAGAAATCTTGTGATCTGATGTCCTTGCTTTACCTGTGAGGAAAGTGGCATCAGAGGGGCAAGGGGCAAAGGGCCTTGCCCAAGGTCAATATAGGTCAGAAGCAGAATCCGAGTCCATGTCTTCAAGTGTGAAGCCGGAGGGTAGCGCTTTCGGCACACGTTACTCCAAGGGTAAGCCTCACTCCAACCACAAAGTCGGGGCAACATAACTCTTGAAATGGCAGATCTCTTGCCCTAGAAGAACACTGTCCAATAGAACTTTATGGAAGAGGGAAGTGTTCTATACCGATGCCCAATCTATATGGCAGCCAGTAACCACATTTGGCCATTGAGCATTTGATATGTGGCTAGTGCATCTGAGGCACCAGATTTTCACTTTAATTAATTTAAGTTTAAAAAGCCACATGTGGCACTGGCTACACGTGGACAGTTCAGCACGGCTCCAGATGCAGTGAGATCCTTGCGACCCGGGCCACATCTTGTTCATCATGGTCTCCGTGATAGCATTTTCTCACGAAAGGGACTCAGTAAGTATTCACTAAACCGAATTGAATTTAGAAGTCCTGAATGCTGCAGGAAATATAGCTTTACTACTGTGTGTTTTGAAGCTAATCCAGTACACCCCAAATTCATATGATTAACTGCAAAAATAACCACTGAAAAGTAAACTTTTGCTATGATGTTGATGAGAGCTCAACTTCCATTGAAGCGAAAACAAAAAAACAAACAAACAAAAAATGTATTTTCATATGTGACTTTCCGAGCTGGCTAGTTCATTCTCTTTGAAGTCCCCTTTCATGTCTTACAAGGACATTTATGTGGGAATAAGCAGCTGATGTTTTTGGTGACATTGTTGGGCCTTGCACTGACGTGGGCCCATCCTGACTGTTTTATCAGGCAGCTTATTCAGTCGCGTTTCCTGCTGTGTCCCCCTAGATTGCTACCCTGATACTCCCTGGAAAAACAAAACTTAAAAGGTTTGCAAATACTCATTTCTACCCTGAAACATCTGACCCGGTTTCAAAGTTGGATTAATCTTTGTCATGTTGGAAAGTGCTGTGTAGTGTTTAAGAGACAAAGGCCTTGAAGGCCATCCTCACTCTGTCAGTTCCCACCTGTGTGGCCCGTTTCCCTCTTTCTAGAACTGAGATATGTCCTGCCTCAAATCTGTTTCTGAGGATCACATGACAGTGTTTGCGAAGGGCTAGCCGGTGCCTCATGGAGGAATAAAAGCCGAGGCTTATTGGAGGCTCACTATGTGCTCCAAACTGGGCCAAGGGCTTTGCGTGTATCAGTCCTCTGAAGCCACACAACCACCTTGGGAAGCCCGTTACAGTTTTCATTCCAGACTCGCCTATCTCACCTCAGGCCCAGTGAGCCAAGCGAACGTCATCTGGATAGAGCCTAGCTCACCACATGGTTAACCACGTAGTTAAATGGTCTCAGTACAAGCCATTTTTATTATAGTTTTTGTAAAATAGCCTAAAAGTCAACAGAGTGCAGTAAGCCTCTGCCAGGTTACCTTTCATTCATGACAGCTATTTGCCAGGGGAGGAAGGCAGGTATTTTCTTTCAATAATATGTCTGGGAACACAACCCGTCCTGAACTGATCCACAGCCCCTCATCTAGTGAGGACAATGCTACGGACAGAAACCAAAGCCCCACCCCCCACCTGAGCATGGAGGGTTGGGGGGGCAACCCAATGATTCACTACTCACTGGCCGTTAGATAAAAGTCAGACAATTCTACCGAGAGAGGGTCTGGTAGCTAATCCAAAGTCATCCTCAGCAAATCTTCCTGAGGTCAAGGCCAAGCAGTTGTGGAAACTGCTTTGGACATTAATCAGAAGTCCCTGGGTCATCCTCTGAGGTATAACTCATAATATACCATTAAAATCTTATGTGGAAGCCACCTCCTCATTCCTTATTGGTACTTGTTCTGATCCCTGAAGTTAAAATCTTGGCTAATGAGCCTCTCTATTCATGTGAGCATGTTCATGAATGTACTGGGGAGGCAAAAATGAATGACGAAACCCTTAGCCAAGATCATTGATTTTGACATACATATTTGGTCTGATCTGATTAGCTTGTAAGTCGAAACATAGTACGTGTTAATGAGGTTGAGGCCATGGGGTCTATCTATAAAAGTTATTTGGTTCTACACAAAAAGAAACTGTGCCATCATGGATGCTAGGAAGGAATGGAGATAGAATAAGAACTGGCCAGTGTAAGAAGCACAGTATAAATATAGCAAAACTACAGGGAAAAGAATTTAAAGGGCATTGTCAGTGAATAGAGAGTGTCTTATGGCCTTAGGGGCAGATTCTGGGTAAATTTTGCAACCACAGTTCAGCATCCCAAAGAGAACCCTATAATGCCCTACAATTGCCAAAGGCAGTCAATGGACAAAAGAGGAACCCTTGTTCCCTTTAATTCTGAACAAAGTTAGCAAAACTCAGTGGCAGGGCCACACAAATCCTGCAATTCCTGGTCAGCTATTTTGCTGATCGTCACCAGGAAGCAGAGTTCATCCTGGTGGAAGAGGCTGGAACTCTCTCCAGGGCAGGCAGCTGTGCTCAAGACCTCTGGAGGATGCGGTCATCTGTTTATACAGCCAAATCAAACAGCACCTTGGGAGGAGAAGCCGCGGTAGCAGCAGGCTTCCTTTTTCAACCGTGACCTCTCTGACTCTAATTCAAACACATTAAGTAATAGGTAAATTAGGTTATCTATTAAGTGGGAAATGTTGTCTACTGGAAGCAAAGAAAGAAAGAAAATCTTTTTGTTTGAACTTGATATTCAAAGGAGATTGGCACCCTGTGATGGCATATTTTGACTAATACACCCAATACCTGTGGGGTGAATCTTCAGGAATAAGGGAGGCACTGCACCCCCCACTTAGAGATTTTGGTTCTATCATCCTGTCTCTTACATCTTTAACTTGCAGGCTCATGCTGAGCACTAAGCGGCTGATGGATGCCAGTAGAGGCCTAAAGTAGTCCTGCTGGTTTTAATGTAGGCACCTGGAGTTCCTTTTGAAAATGCCAGTGGATGTGGGCAAACATCCCAGAATGAATTTCCTAGCAGATCTAGACTATAACCCTTAAGATTGATTTCCCAACACATGGATAAAGCCACCAGATAAAATAGCTCCGGGCTGTGAATTGGTTGGGATGGTGAGATAGAGGCCTGAGGCACTGCAATCAATTTTTCCAGCACATGGGCTGGAGAACAGACATCTGAAGTGCCAATCTCAAAGAGTGAGGAAATACACTACTGACTGGAAAACAAAGGGACAGGAAATGCACAGCTGTTAAAAATGTCTGTTTCTAAAATAAATAAGTACAACAATGAAACAAATAAAAAGACCAAGTTGGAGCACAGAGCCTCACCCAGGGGCAAAGCCACCAGGTAAGGCTTGCTGTTTAGCCAGGTCCAAGGGAAAACATTAAATAACCTGTTTGACAGTTGCTGGGGACTTTAGCTCTCAAGCCTTTCATGCTTAATCATTCCAACAACCTGGGAGGCAGGTGTGACTGTATTAAAAATATTTAATTGTCCACAGAGCTGGATACTCACCAATCTGAGCATATCCTGCTCACCCACCCGGGTGAACACACCTGGCACTGCAGCCTTAGTGTTACCCTCATTTTCCAGGCTGTGGGGCAGCAATGCTGCCCAGACTCAGGGAGCCCATTCATAAGTGCTAGAGATGATGTCCAGTCACAACAGGATGAAGCTGTTCACAAGCCTGGCCAACTGACCTTTCCAATCCCATCTCTGGACACTGCTGCTGCTCCCCATGCCCACCCACTCCCGTGATATACAGCCACACCCTACCCAGACCACCTGCTTCTCATGAACTTGTCTTGCAGGTTCATACCTCTGCACTTTGCAAATGCTCTTCCTTCTGCCAGGAGTTATCTTTCTGCCTTGCTTAGCCAGCAAATTCAATCTTTAAGACTCAGTGTTAAATGTATTTTCAATTTTTATTTGACATTTATGGGTGTCTACTGCTGGAGGCAAAGACCAAAAAGTAGTTAACATGTAAATGCAAGAGGTCCATCACAAGGCTGATGGACCTTGTTCTTTAGCAAGGACTAAAAGCTATCCACCGATTGTTCTGTCAATCCCCTAACCTGATAATATTTTACTGTTTACCAAACATGACCCTTGATATGTATGTTTGCTTTGCTAAAGGCCAAATGTATATTCCAGTAAATAAAAAGTCATGGGTCCAGACATTCAGTGAGCCATTCCATTAGAGAAGGGCCTCCACCTGGCTTTCTACCATGCCTTCTAAATTTATATTTCTTGTCTAGTGTATCCGTTTACATTGCAGCCCCTTCTCCAGATCCTTGAACCCTCGCTGCAAAAGGTTGCAGCAGTCTACTTTATGCTACTGCAGCTCCACTAAGGTAAATTGGGAAATCAAAAGATAAATAGGAATCTCAAGGGGTTCAGGTTTATGAGGACAGAAGGGGTATGAATACCATATTTTCCTGCGTATAAGATGACTTTTTAACCCAGGAAAATCTTCTCAAAAGTCGGGGGTCGTTTTATAGGGCAGGTACTGAAATTTCCGAACCAGACTGGAAAATCTGCAGTCACCGCATATGGTGGGGAGCTCAAAAACAGCCGCACTCCATTCATTTCAATGGAGCCAGATGGAGACCACAAGTGTCTCTGGTTGGCTCCTTTTTGTGTCTCATATGGTCTCCGTCCAGACTTTTTAACTCAGGAAAATCTTCTCAAAAGTTGGGGGTCGTCTTATATGCCAGAAAATAATGTAAATCATTATCAAGGGCTATAGTCAAGGGGGTATGGTGCACAGATGGCCTGGGACACAGGAGCTAAGTGCTGAAGGGGGTAAGGAGTTGAGACGGGAAGGGGTCAGCCAGTCAGCATGCTGACCATCCCATATAATGTGAAAAGTCATGAAGGGGCTAGGCCATGATGGACTTCACTTTTACAGCATTGTGGTGCCACTGAGGAATTTTAGGCAGGAACACCATGGCAAGGCTAGAGTTTTGGAAAGATCTCGCTGGAGGCAAGTGGGAACTAAATGGAAGAAGCAAGAGACTGAAGCCTCTACATCAGCTAGGAGGATGGTACAGGCCTCTGTAAACAGGGGCCATATGTGGAAAGGAAAAAAGGAGGGATTTTAGAGATACTTTGGAGGAAGAACTGACGATTCTTCAAGAATCTGTGACATTTTGAATTTGGATTTGTGAAACCTGTTCCTACTCCATCAGATAGAATTATTGTCCTAGCCATCCTTTGAGATACCCTGTTATAGCATCTATAATGATCTATAATAATAAAAGCATAATATGCTAATTAGACCAGACAGCTGAAGGACTTCTCGGATGTCCTTCTGGATGACCTTCTGGATGTAGCTGTGGCTGCGAGGGCCAAACTCCTTGCATGAATTTCATGCATCGGGCCTCTAGTTATCTAATAGCATGCTTATCTCCCCCCAGAGAATGTGAACTTCTAGGGCTCAAGGATTGTATTCCAACGTAGGCAGTTCAGTACAAGCAAATAAGGGAATGACTGAGTGAACTCAAAATCTTTTTTGTTTTCTACTATAAATTTAGTTATTTTCAAGCAGAAAAGACCCAATCAGAATAGTGTCTATTATCCTTAATATTATAAAATAATTGGTGCCTTCATCTGACTCATTATATAAGTTATCCAAACAATTATTACTAAACCCTCTATTAATGTGCCCTTCATAATATAACAGAAAGAACATCCTCATTAGAGGCAGACAGGTCTGGATTAGAATTCTGGATCCTGCTTAACTGCTGTGGCACATGTGAGTTTTTAATTCAATAAAATAACAACAGTCATGCCTGCTGGGCAGATTAAGCATGGTGCATGAGCGGACATGTGAAAGTGCCCTACATAGTGGCTGGCTCATAGAAGGATCAAGTAAGTCCCTTCCCTCTATCTATAACCAAAGTCTCCCCTCCCCCAACTTGTGCTTTCCTTCCTCAGTCCAGTTCTATGTTTCTGAGAGGCTGATGAAGCCTAAAATAAGATCACTGCACATGAGTTGCCTATGATCCATTTCATGGCTCTTGAAATAATATTGCTCTCATGGTATAGACTTTTATACCCTTTGTATCTCTCCTCCAGTTTCTCCCTAGCTGCCCAATGCACATTTTAGAGTCAATGAATCAACAGAAGAAAGCAATAGGATAGATATTCTGCAAATAGCTATACATTTGACTCCAAAGTACATGACATGACCAATAGCTATATCTTCCCAATCCTATTTTTCTTAGGCTAGCCTAAAAAATACACTCCTGAACTTATTCTGGTTGGGTGGTGGTGGCATGTGGCCAAGAGCATGCAGGGTACAGAGGAGAAGTAATCCAAAAAATCCTGCTACTGATAATTCATCAACAAGGTAATCACCGTGTAGGGAATGAAGAGTTATGCACATATATCGAATGTGTTGACAACAGAGGAAAAAGTGGTTAATGAATAATGTTGTTTTTTAAGATTTTGGAAAGGGGAGTTGTTAGTGGTTAAAGTATAGTTTTATGTCTTGATCAGAGATATTTCCACATTATAGTTTGGCTGGATTCAACTTCCTGATGTGAAATTCAAGATCTGAAATTCAAATATACTATGAAATTAAAATAACAATATGAACCCTAACTAGTACTCCATATGCATCAGGCCTAACTTTTCCCTACCTAAACAGATCAAAGGTGAGGCTGTGTATATTCATTTTAACAAAAGGGTCATCAGAGGAATACATTATTAATTTCTCTAACTAGGCTTTCTTTCAGAAGAAAAATATATGTGAATAAAACATATAAATATGACTGTAAAAGTGTACACATGGTAGTTTAAGAGATTTGCCTATATGAAGATACACCTGTCTTTGGTTTCCTTAGATGTGGAGAACAGGATGATCAGAAGGCCTGCATAAATGAATGTCCACATGCCAAAGAGGTGAGGCTCCCCAAGTGTCACCATCAACCCCTTCCCTAATCCACTACCCACCTACTGACCAGGAGATCTGCCTTCATTAATTTCTTGTTTCCCTCACTGAGAGCAGGGCATCATGGGAACAACAAAGCAAGGTTACAGAATGGATGGGCTTGTAGAAACCCTTTATTGAGGAGGTGCTTCAAGGACAAGAAATGCTCTGGAGCCACTAGACCATCATCCACGGAAGTGCCAGAACGGTGTCCAGAGCCATCCTGCTGGTCTTGTAGGGATGGTCTGACATTCCTGATCCCAAGCCAACTCACTAAGGTTATTATGAAGAATAGCTTCACAGTCCCTGGCTAATGTTTACACAAAGTTTGGAATCTGAGAAAAGGGAACATTCTTTACTTGGTCTGTGGTTCAGGGATAGACATTCATGTGGTTCATAGTAAGAGCTGCCATGCATCAAACTTTTCTCCTATGTGCCTAGCTCCCTCCCATTTCATCCTCCGAGCACCTGGAAAGGATGGTGTCCCCACCCAACCTACCGTGAGGAACTTGAAAGTAGAGAACTCACACTCACGCCTAACTAATCAATGGCATCAGTGTGCCGAGTGCACTCCTCTCATTTTGTCAGCAACCACCCTATAAGGCCCATCGTGTTGCTCTCTGGACTTTACAGATACAGAATTAAGCTTAGAAGGTACAATGACTTCCTCAGAGTGACTCAACTCATAAAAAGCAGATATCTAGGCCCATGTCCTCACTGGGTGGGTGGGAAGTTTGCACAATCAGTGGCCTGACATTGCAAACAAGTGAGCCAGCAAGGTGGTTCCTGGGAAACAGGACATACTCCAGGCCACTCAATAGACTGTCCGGTAACTAAGACCTCACTCCAAGCAGAAAGGAAGAGGATTTAGCCTTTCTATTACTTATAGAGAAAAACTGATTGAATTATTCCTTTTCTCATTATGACAAACTGCTTAAAGGTCTGCTCTTAGTTCTTGGAGCTTCTATTGTTCATTGTCACATCTGAGTGCACTTTGACCTAGACTGATATAACTTTCATTTTAAAATTTGTGATTTTTTGCTTAATTTTCCTCAAGGGATTTCTTTTTTTTTCATTTTTGGAATAAGCAGGGAAACAGAGGCTGGCCCAGGAACTTCTCACAGCTCTTTAGCACAAGTCATATTGCTGAACAAGAAAGCTCAGTCAAGCTGCAAACAGTCTGTGAAGGTGCATACTTGCTGCCCTGTCCTGAAGAGACCCCATAGAGTCCTCAGGGGTGGAAGGGAGGCATTTCATGCTCTGCCTGCCACTGAGCGGTCCTCAGAATGCGAGCTGGGGAGTCTCCTAGGCTTATCCAGACTTCCCAAAACATAAGAACAACAGCAGAAAAATCCAGGACCAATCACAATGATTGGTTTCTTCCACACTGCACATATCCCCTCCTACTTTCTCCTTGCAGTTCATCCCTCTCCCCTCTTGCTTTACTCTCCCCCCCCCCCCACCCAGGCAAAAAGATCAAAAATCTCATCATAATCACCTGCTGAGCTTCTGCAACCATCAAACCCCTTTTAGGACCCACTGGGGGAAGCCACTGACCTGTGGCCACCAGGCCTTTGCCTTGGAACACTTCTACAGGCTAATGGGAGTGCAAAACCCTCAGGAAGTGTTGGTGGTTGAGGCTGGATGTAATTACCAGCTTTGTAACCCCTAGAGGAGGATCAGGGGTGGCTCTGTAGCTGGGTCTGATTTTACTAATGCCACTTTCCTCCTCCAGTATTTTTTTGTTTGTATTTTGTTTAAAAGTTAATATTTACTAAGTTCTTACTATATGCCAGGAACTATTCCAAGTGCTTTGCATAAATTAACTCAATTATCATAAAAAGCCTATTAGGTAAAAACTACTAATATTTCCATTAAATAAATAAATAGCACCCAAGGTTATTCTTGCCTACAGACAAGTTGGGAATCACTTTGTAATGACCTGAAGTTTGGTGCTGTATAATGGGCCTCTTCTGAAAAGCCACCTAGGGAGCCTGTGTTGCCCTTTCATGGTTCTAGGGAAAGTCCCACACTCTGGGGAAATTCTGCTGGCACCAGGGGCAGCAGGGAGTCCTCAAGAGCACTGGGGTAACAGATAGACTTAGATCTTTTCTCAATATTTAGTTATCCTCAGGAACCAGGAGTCTGGGGGAAGGGGTCTGCTCTTGGGTGCCTTCACCTTAAGTTCCTCTCTTACTGCTCAGATAATCTTCTACCTTCTAATGATTCTAGATAACATGAGGCCCAGACCTGGCCCTGACCTGACTCATGGGCAGGTGTGATAAGCCCTTAGCTGAAGAGGTTCCCTGGGAATTTGAGGTCAAGAATTCAAAACATACCTAGGATGTGCTCCCTGATTCTGAGTATCTCCAATCTTGCCATTCAGCCAGAGATGGACACATTAGCAGGTAACTCAACTGTAACATGGATAGGGTCTAAGAGAAGTGTGAAGAGAAGGCCAGAGAAGCAAAGAGAAGTGAATGGCTAAACATTTGTGGAAGCAGAGGTGACATCTGAGAGTTGAATCTTAGAGAATGAGTGAATAGAAGCTTAACAGATGTGGAAGAAAAAGTCATTTCAGGCTTTTCTGCCTTATGTTTCTTCTTTTATGTATCCCTTCTCCCCCACTTTACCGTAACCCTGCTCAATTCATGAGATTCATATGAAGCTAACTCTGCTTCCCATTTCCTGTGGTGAGCATATGACCCAGAACTCCGTCATCGTACACAATTTCCCAAAGGACTCAGGGACATGTCGAGTAGCCAGGCCAATCAGAGAACTGTCTAAAAGTAATGCTTACACTCTGGGAGAGCCACTCCCACTTCTTACAGAATTTTTGGTATAAAGATGACCACAGAGGGCTGTAAACTGCTGACATGTTAACAAATAAGGAGGCCCTGGCCAAGATCAAAGAAGACAGAAGCAAGCAGCAATGAGAGATGAAAGGACATGAGCGTCTCATGGTGTCATTCAATTTCTAGGACCCCTGAACTTCCAAGTTATGTCAACCAATAATTTCCTCTCTCTCTCTCTCTCTCTCTCTCTCTCTCTCTCTCTCTCTCTCTTTCTTAAAAGCAAAATGATTCTAATTAATAAATAGGCAGAGAAACAGCATTTGCAAAGAGGGGGAATCTGAAGAGGTCAGGATATGCCTCACAGTGGTGAAAAGGCCAGAGAAGAGCCAGAAGGTGTGTGAGTGAGTAGTTGCTGGGAAGATGTGCTGCGCAGGTTTGGAAAGACTCTTGTTCCTTGGGGACAGAGTCATTAGGATTTTAAGCGTGAAAGTGATGCTAGCAGATGTGTTTGGAATATAGATCTGGTGCCAGTGTGGACAAATGCCTGAGCCAAAAGAGACCCTGGAGTCCAGGAAGAAGCAATCAGAACAGGCTGGTGGACAGATGACAAGGCCTCTGGTACTCAGAGAGCCTGGAAAGTAAGAGGTAGAGTTGAAAGATTTTTAGAAAATAGAGTAGACAAAGCTCAATGTGATACTGTGATTTGTAATAAGAAAGATATTTGGTTTTGTTCCTGTTTCTGCCACAGAGCTCCTAAAACCCTTACAACTTTTTATGTGATGAGCATGGAAAAGGTATCTTTGTTATATTAATGGTGACTTTTGGAAAGCACTTAAAAAATGGGGGCTGACTGCCAGAAAAATCACCCTCTTCTGCACACCACCCGACTCTTGGGGGGCAGTGGGGCTGGAGACTGAATTCAATCACCAAAGCCCAATGATTTAATTGATCATGACCATGTAATAAAGCCTCCATAAAAACCCAAAAGGATGTGGTGCAAGGAGCTTCCAGACAGGATAGATAACTGATAGGGCAGTAGGAAGGGAAGGGTTCACCCAGGCAACAAAGAAGTCAGCAGAAGTCTTGGGACTTGCCTAGATAAAATCACCAGTCTCATAAATTCTGGGAAAAGCCACCATAATGTAAAAGGGGGACCTTGAAATCTATTATGTTGCCCAAGATATCCAACAGCGGAACCTTGAAGACTATAGGAGAAAAAAGTATAAAACCCTGAACCCTCACCAGTTGCGGTGCTCAGACTAGCAGAGTCACCCACTTGTGCTTTATGCCAAATGTACTCTTAATACATTTGCTTGCTTTGCTTCAAAACTGCTTTCTGTTATGTGATCTGACTTCTTTCTCATGAGCAATGACAAGAACCAAGGAAGGGAGAAGTCCCTCTGATTTGGGCGATTCTCCAGTAACATTCCCACATATGTTGCATCTCTCCCACCTGGCTGTCCCTGAGATGTATTCTTTAATAATAAACCAGTAACCTAGCAGGTTTACCTGAGTTCTGTAAGCTGCTTGAGCAAATTAATCAAATCCATGAAGGGGATCATGAAAACCTCTAATCTATAGCCAAACAACCTGGATTTGTGATGGGTTCTTGAAGTTGGAGGGTGGGCAGTGTTATGGGACTGAATCCTTCACCTGTGGGGTGTGATAGTGTCAGAACTAGGTTGGATAGTAGGACATGCAGCTGGTATTTGAGAATTGCTTAGTGGTGTGGGAGGAAATGCCCATGCATTGGAATTGGGTGCAGAATTATCCTTGGAACCAGGCATGATAAAGGCAGTAGAGGGGTCAGAAGAATAGGCTCTGAATTCAGGTGCACCACGATTTGGGTCTTGTTTGACAGCTGTGGGCTGCTTACTTAAGCACTCTAAACCTCAGCTTCTGCATCTGTAAAATGTGACAATAATAGTGCACACTTCATGGAGTAATTGTGAAGATTAAACGAGCTAATGTATGTGTGGTCCTGAGGAGAAAGGATCATTTGATGTGAATTCTGAGAAGGAAATTATCTGCTGAGGTGGATTCCCCATGGTCAACTGAGGACCCAAATTTTATAAGTAATAGTGTTATCATTGTAACTAGCTAGTTGTTAATAATAGGAAAGGAGCAAAAAGGAGGTCAGACATTATAAGCATTATAACCAGGAAGCTGCAACCTTACATCCCCCAGGGAACCATCCGGTTCATTCCCTGCAAATCACTGAGGGAAGAGTCAACAAAGAAAAAATGGATGCATGTGCAGTGAAGTTGGGGTGATGCAGAGAAGGTGCCTGTCAGTCTAACCCAGGAACAAAGATAATTGGCCAGAGGAAGCAAAGACACTGTAAGCACAAGAAATACTAGAAGGTTAAAATCCCGACAAAGGAATTCTCTCTGGTTCCTCTCTCATTCCCCTAATTTTGCTCCTACTTCCTTGCATTCACCCATGTTCCTAGAAGCCACCTGTACTCCACAAGCAAGGGACTGATGGACTACAGCTGGGAACACAAGCTAAGCTGGCCTGATGCTGAACTGGGCTATGCAAATATGGAATGGATTCTTTGAGCAATGGCTTTAATCCTAGCTCTGCTAAGGGCACAGTTATACTTCTTCCACAGTGGGATGGAGGAAGAGGGAACCTTGGAAAGCCAGGGCTTTAATTCCACAGAAATAAAGCCATCTTCAATATCTCTTCCTCCTGTGTAAGTCTTAGAAAACTCCTTTTCTCATGATAGCTCAAGAAGCCCACTTCTCCCCCCCACCCCAGCAGATAGGGACATGGAGAGCTTGCCACTGATAACAACAGAGCCTGGCAGGGGCTTCTCACATACTCTATATACTGGGAAGAACATCAGACTGAATTCTCAGCTTCCCATACTATGTCCTGCTCTTTAAGCTGGCTAAGTCACCTATTATAAGGAAGTTTCTGGTTTCATCTTTCTACCAATGGACTAAAACCTGCACTGTCCAATGAGAACTGCTTCATAATGACCAATCAGGGCACATAATGCCAACCCGTGTGACTCAGGCCAATTTGCATAAAAGGGACCTGAGTGGAAACTTTTGCTGGAAAAGATAGTCTCCCCTCTGTCTCCACAGAACACAATTTAGATTGCTACCTGATCTGTGTTTCCTGGGTTGCAACTCTTTTTGCCCAAATAAATGATTTTTAAAAATTCTTTATTATAATCTACAATTAATTTTGGTTTACAAATGTAAAAGCAATGAACCTAGGCCTTGGTACAAAGTAACACTCAATAAGTCATAGCTGTTTGGGGGAATGGGAAGAAGAATGATAAGGAAGGATGACACTAAAATCTCCAGCTTGAGAATTTGGAAAAATGCCGAGGACAGTAATCAACACAGGAGAACATAAATTTTTTTTTTTGGACATGTTGACCCTAATGTGCCTGTAAAACCTAGGGTGAGAATGTCCAGCAAGCAGTAGGACCTCAGACTTGAGGTTTGGTAGACACTGGCCAGTGACAGTCACTGAAGCAATGGCAGACAGGAGAGGGCTGAGGACAGATATAGACACTTCAGGGGCTGCAAGGAAGGAGGAGTCAGGGAGCCGTGTGGAGGCAGGAGCTGTGAAGCGGGAACTGCTTTAAGTGTGGACAAGCTGTCAGAGAACAGGATTCATCTCTGTTTGGGGGCTCTGGGAATTCTTATTTCTTCTGGGGAAAATGAGAGCTGAAACCTAAGACCACTTGACTTGCTGAGGTATCTCTGGGCTCATCCACAGGGCTGTCTTTAAGGGGCCTAGTGTGACCCTTAGATGGCTTGCTGCCCCTTACCTCCAGGTATCGATTAGCCAGGTACAGGGCACGATCAGTGATGTTAAATATGTCTCTCCAGTCGAAGTTGGCCATGTCATCAGCCCGATCCTCTCGAGGACCCTTGTAGAGGAAGTTCAGCACAGCTTCAGCAGTAATTTCTTCACCAAACTGCCTCTTCAAAAAGCCTTTCACTGCTGGGTTTGCCAGGGTGTCCTTGGGAAGAAGCAATACAGTCACAGCATTTAGAAAAGTCCACAGGATCTTTTGGTCTTGTTATTGGGCCATTTCCAACTTTTAGTGAATAGGAATAGAGACTCTAAGGCTCCCTTAAACACTAGTGGGTTTTCTTCCATCATAAGGCGTACCTATCTATATCCCATTTCCCCCAATACACAAGTCTCTATACTATAGGGAGGGTGTGTGTGTTGGGATGGGGGCAGAGGGGCAAGGGAAATGTTATATAGGAAACTTTCTTTTTCTTATGAAACTTCTTATTCTTTTAATTATCCCTGCTGTATTGAACCTTTGTCTCCTTGCTTTGCAAAGCTGGATATCAGAACTCCCTTTGCAGTTATAGAGCTGGCTTTTGAATCTGAGGCCCTCAGGTGAATTTACAAAAATGAAAACTCAGGAAGCCACTGATCTTGTGGCAATATTTACATTTGCCCAGAACTGAAGAAATATATTTCCACCCAAAGTCAGTGACTCCGCTTGGTGACAGCTTCCAGGACTAGTGCCTTCGAGTCCTGCTTGTTATTTTTTGGATCAAACTGCAATAGTGATTAACCCTTTTCTGAGGAAAAGAAACAGGTGGAACTTTCTCGGCCCTTCTTCTCCCCTCCCCCTGTTATCCGTACTCTGATCATGGTCATCTGTGTGCTCTTGTCAAAGAAGTACCAGATCTGGGGCCCCACTTCTTCCCAGGCTTTGACCAACTTTCTGATGCGCTCCAGCTCTTCAAAAGTCGAGTTGGCCTAAAACCAGACAGAGATGGGCAGAGACAAGAATGGAAAGAGAAAAAAGTGAGCAAGAACCTTTGGTTGTATCTTTCCTGCTTATGTCACCAATCTTCAATGTTTGTGACATGAGTAGGAAAGACATAACCAAAGGCTTTTCAAGGATATGTCTTAATTTTCTCAGCCTATTGATATTTTCCAGAACAATTTGCTATTTCCCAGACTGACAGAATCTGATTTCTTGATATCTCAGAGGTACATGTAATATGGATGATGTTATTATCTCCGAATCTAACTAAAGCTAGGTCTGGACTCCCTGTGAGCAATTGCTCTCCCTCTCAATCTTTATTTCAGGTAATCTGGATTCAGAAAACGTGAACCCTTCCATTAGGGATATAATTCAGGTACTGGAAAGAAAAACTCATTGTAGTTTGGGCAAAGAGAGGAGGGTCCAGGCAGGGGTGCTGGCACCAAGCATTTTGGTGATGGGGGCCAGGCAGGACTCAAGAGTCTATGTAGAAAAACAAACAAACAGAAGGCTCACTACCAGGAGAGCACAGTATATCTCTCTTCCTCTTGTTCTTCCTCTTCCTCTTCCTCTCTCCCATCTTTCTCTCTCCCCTTCTCTCCCGCTCTCTCATCCTTCTGGGTGGTCCTAGGTAGAAGGGACAAGACTAGCTGGTCCTTACGTTCTTCAGTATCCTGCGTGCTGCAGGGGAATCCGGAGTAAAGAGGATTTTTCCCATCAGCAGAGGCTTTGCTGCCCTCCAAGCTATTTTGGTTAGAGGGTTGGATTCCAGGCTCTGGATCAATGTGTTACAAAAGGTCGCTGCCAGGAGAGAAGGGACAGATTTTATAGAAACTCCCGTTGATCAGAGCTAAACACAGTCATTAGTGTGTGCAAATCACGTGTCTTATTCAACTCTATGCTGGAGGATTTGACAAATAACCTAAATTAATAGGCTGTACCCCACCAATAACAAGCTCATCATTAGTAAGTAACAAAATGCCATAGTTGATCTCCAAAAGGGCCTCATCAGAGAAACAAAAGCGGGGCTTGCCCTGTGCTTTCTTCTTCTGCTTTAGAAAAAGGAGGCTGAGAAGGCTGCTAGTGATTAGTGCAAGGAACAGAGGCTGTTCTCAGATGAAAGGGTCTGAGGCCACACAAGGCCTCCCTCTGGAATCTCAGCTTTAGTAGCAATGATTTTCCTTCAATTAGCTGCTCAACTTCTTGGTTGTGTGTGGCTATTTTAGGTTCCAGTGACTTTTGGTGTGTGCCTCGCTGCCCCTTTAATGTTTAACTAGAGGGTTACCTAGTTGCATTTCTTTCCTCCTCTTCCCTCCCCCTCCCCCCCACTATTCTTCACCCCATATGAGCCAAAAATAATACTGAAAGGTGGGAAAGAGGACTTGCCAGGGACTTGCCATTGGGAACATAACTCAGTACTAGACACACAGATTTTCAGTGCATTGTATTTATAAAAACATCCCACAGCCGTGTTTACTTGCCAGGGCCCTTCTGACCTGAGCTTGGCTTGCAGCTCTGGCTGCCTCCTCATTTATCTTTCTTCTCTTCCTCTAAAACGTAACCCTAGTTCAATCAGATCAGTGGGGAATGTCCTCTCTGTTCCCTTTCCAAGTGGGTCTCAGTTTTTTCCATGGCTCACATCCAGAACTCTTTATGCACACCACCTCCTTCCTATAAGGGGAATGTTTTTTCTGGGAGGAGAAGCTCTTTGCCCGAGGACCCTCTGCAAGACCAAGGGAGGGTCAACCCTGGGACTGGTTGCACCTGAAAGTGTCAAACCATCAGCTTAACTGACATCACAGCCTGATTCCACACAGGACTCAGGAAACGTACTTGTTCTTTTGTCGTAAGAATAGATAGGATCTTTCCTCTTGGCATCAATCCCCAGGAAGGCCTTATAGTTGTTGTCTTCATACCAGTTGAAGGAGAACACCTGAGAGCCTCCTCCCTCTGGGTAGCCACACAAGAGGTCAGACAGGACACCCGTCAGCTGTGTGAAGGTCTCTGGACCACCAGTCTGCATGAGGGGCCTGGTCACCCACAGCAAGTCTTGCACACTCGGCCGATGGATGAACTGGAGCAAGGCAAAGGCTTCGGGTTATTTTAAGGCAGTTAAAGTCACGACCTACTGTGCAACCAAGTTCCAAAGAATTGGGGAGACCTCCACATTTAAAAGAAAGCATCCATATTCTCAGCAATCTTAAACACTACTGCCACCCACTCAGGGCCTAAGAAGAAACTAAGATAAGCCTTAAAGAACATCAGAGTGAACCCCAACACATTACATTGTAATATCACTTCTCCCTTCTAGTCCCCTTTACTTGAATTCCTTGGGAATGTGTCTTTGAGGAAGTGTAGAGAATACTTTCTGGAAGCCAGTTCTAGGAGTATGTTATTCCACCAAGATGGGGTTACTGGGGGAAAAATTGATGGAGGAATGGCTCTAGAAAGGCAAGCAAGGTCAGAGCAAATTTCTTTGGCCAAAAAGTTTAGAGTTTAGTTTCTTATCATTAGAAAACTGTGTTATTAGCTTGATTTTATTAAATGTGAACATTTTCATTTTCCTGAAATGTGTGGTTTGTGGTTTCTGTGTGTGTGTGTGTGTGTGTGTGTGTGTGTGTGTGTGTGTGGTGTGCACACGTGTGTGTGTTTTAAGATTCAAGCAAATATAGAATAGTTAAAATCTCCATGCTCGGAAAAACACTTTGTTAAAAAGATAACACACACTTTTTAATTCTGCACCCAACTAAGAAGATTCTGGTGGGTCTCTTCTCCATATGGGGACCTGTGGTGCTCTCTGGCCTCACCTTTTGAAGGTAGGTCTGCAATGCTCGGAACTAAGTTGAGGCTCCCAGGGCTCCCAGAGTTGCCAGAACCTCAGCTCCCACAATGCCATTTGACTTTGCTTTAAGGTAAGGTGACCAGACATCCCGCTTTTGGCGGACGGTCCCGATTTTTAACAATTTGTCCCGCATCCCACGTCATTTTTAAAAAGTCCCGATTACTCTTTATAATATTTTAAGTAATAAAAAAAAATAAAGAAAGAAAAAAATACCCCCCCTCCCCTTGGTCAATGGTGTACCGCTTTAATTCTGGTCACCTTACTAAGGGAAAATACAAAATAAAAACAATGCTGCTTTTATTCCCCCATTATTACTCACTCTCAAAGGCACTTGGGAATTTAAAAAACCATTAGGATTCAATCAGGTGAGACTGAAAACAGTTCTACTGCAATAAGTGGTGTTTACCTGCCGTCCCCTCTCTTTGTCTGCATGCCAACACTTGCCCTCTGAAACTACTGAGTGCCGTGTCAAATCCACACAGTGAGTCATGCCTATAATCACAGTCTAGGCTTCAATAATAAAGTTGGAATCGCAAATTGCTTCAACAACAGTAAGCCTTATGACAGTCTTGTAAGAGGTTATTATTATGTTGCTCATTTAATCCAAGCACTCAAGAGATGAAGGGGCTGTTCCTGGGTCAAATGGTTTCGTATCAGTTAATATACCGTAAATGGGACCATCTGCTTCAACCCTGTTCATCAATGCTGAGACTTGTTGTCGAGACTGGCAAGAAACCTTCCAGAACTCCCACAGAAAATTGAGAGTGTTAATATGCTTGGGGAATTTTTTTTCTACGTTCTCAATCAACTTCAACCTTATTATACTGATATGAATTTTTTAAATGCTTATAAATAAAAGAATGTTAAACAGAGACTGCCAGGGCAGCAGGTGGCCATCAGGACGTCGGACCTTCTCTGACATTCCCTGCACATACATACTCTGCACTGACTTTCTCTGCTCATACTCTGCTTCAATTGAACTTAGCTTTATGCAAACAGATTCCAACCATGCAGACTTCCAGCTTGGCTAAGCCCTAGTCAGCTGAGAATAGTGGAGGAGGGGAAAAGTTCCAGGAAAATTATACTTCATTGTTTGCCTCCCTCCTGATACTCGTCGTATTGAAAGTAATTGTTTATTTCACATTGCTCTTTTCCATTGGGCTGTCAGTTTCACAAGGGCAGTGACTATATCTGTTCATCATTATGCCCCCAGCGCTTGTCATCTATTGAGTAGAAGATGGATTTCTATATGGGGAAAGGCTTGTGCAACCAGATGTTAATTAAAATGTGCACATCTTTCCCAATAACACACAAAAAGCCAATTATACTTTCATTGTGTTAAAATGAGTCAATATATGTAAGACGCTTGGCCCTGTTAAGATTATAAATGTGTGCTACTGCTTTTGCGGCATAGATTTGTGTGTACTGGTATTTCAAGAACATAACAGAATAGTGGACTACCTCAGTACCAGAAACCCTTAGATTCCACTATGAATCCACCGATACTCTGTGCCAAGCCAGACAAGGTCGCATGTATTCCTAGGTGTGAAATCAGAAGGACGGCTCCCTTCTTTTTGCCTCTGCCTCAGGAGCACAGGTAATTTAGGATATGAACATGTGCTTTGAAATTGATAGAAGGAAAGATCAAATGTATTTCTCTATGAACAGGTTCGCGGTACAATTAAATTGTCTGATATAATAAGTGTGGTAAATTAGCGGAAAGATAAAAGTTAAATTATAATGAACTATCATCGGGCCACTTACCTCTTGAATTCTTGGTGACATATCAGATAATATTCTTCCCCAAGATCTCAGATTGATACCTTGAGAACTGCTGTCTAGGAGTGTAGGAAGCTGTAATTGATGGGAAAAGTATTTTTTAAAAAATATATATGTGGTTACACATTCACACAGAGGCACTATCTGATCTCCTGTTCACTTGAAAAACGTCTCCTCCCTCCTTTCTGATCACAAGACCTGTTAACGAACTTCTTGTATCTAATTGAGAAAATCAGAGGCTCCTATTCCAAGACACCCTGCTGAGCTAGTCAATCACCAATACTTTGATGGTGACATGAAATACACCAAATGAACCTGATTGCTGGTTTAGTGTCACCAAACAAGACCCCTGAAGGAAGGAAAACAAAGCGTAAGGGAAGGCTGCCTGCGTGGCGCCCACCGGTCCCCCCGGGCTTTGTATACACTCGCAGGCTTCCTCCTCATTGCTCACGTCTTTGTTCCCTTTGTGTCCGTTTAGGCAGGTTGTGTGGCTTCCTCTGTTCAACACCATTTTCTTATGGAAAAGATTCGGCCAGTTACCTCACCCTTCTCTCACGCTGCGGCTTGAAAGGGAAAGAGGTTCCCTTATAGACTGTCCATTGAGAGCCGAGTCCTGGTGACTCCAGGCCCGTGCCACCACGCAGAGCTGCTCGTGCATGTTCCTCAGTGTGGGGAACGTGGACCTCCCCTGGCTGGTCCCGAGTCCCAGAGCCTTTCACAAACACCCTGTTTTCCGGAAACCCAGCTCTCAAGCCGTGAATGAACGACTCCATTCTTCAGAGTTTCAAACCTCCTTGCATCACTGATCTTCTCTTTTCCAGGAATGAATCCTAAGTTTTAAGACAGTGGTTTTCAAATGCAAGTGTGCATTTCGACTAGGCCTGGAGGGGATGTGCATTTTAACCAGCTCGACATGTCATTCTGATTCAAATACTTGTGACCACGAGCCACAACCTCAGCTTCTTATTTGCCAGTGCGGTTCCCCTAAATGATGGGGGGGTGGATCCAGCCACGGCAAAGCAGAGAGGCAGATGGAGCTGGGCTTTGACTAGCTTTGCCTCTTGTTTCTAGCGATACATCCTGTACCGCTTTCTCCCGCTACAGGTGCAAGGGTGCACTCTCTCACCCTGGAACTGAAGAACAGATGTAGGTGACAGAACTGAGCTGGATTGACTCCCTGAAGTAGTTTCTTTTTGTTACTTTTATATCACTATGTTCTGATGATATATTCTTCTTATAATGTCTCCTTTGTTCTACAACCGCCATCCTGCAACTTTCTCTGCTTCCCCTCACCACAAACCAAGAATGCAAACAGTTGCCCATACCTGCCAATGAAAACGCAGAGAAGTGGACTCGGTCAACTGACCTGAGCCCCTTTGTGTAACCAGACCCCTGACCCACACCCCTGACCAATCCCCAGGGGCCACGAGCGCTCCCCCTGCCCACAACCTAGACCCCCCTATAAATTTTTTGTTCTCTCCTGGCTCTCTCTCTCTCTCTCCTGTCGCTGCTTTGGTGATGGTTGGAGGCAGAGCCGCGCTATAGCACGAATAAAGTTCTCTTGCTTTTGCATCGAGCTCTGCTCCTTCCTGGTGGGTTATTGGGGATCCGGAACTTTGGGCCTATCAGTAGGTCCACTCCTGGGGCATTTGAAGCTTATTTTCTAACTCTCAAATGAAAGACTTCATTATGCACAACAGCCACACAGCAGGCGGGGAGGGGGGGGCGGGGGGCGGTATTTTCCAGACATAGAAGGAGCAAAGTCATCACTGAAACACACCCTGGAAAGTATCTTTTCACTTTAACCTGAACACTGGGCTAGGCATTGGTCTTGCCAGGACTTATTTGAAATTCCTTGCAAATAGCTTCAGTGCATGCTGGGAAAGCACTTTAATTCCTGTTTTCCCCACAGAAGGGTGGGGCTGAGAAGAATAGGTAGGAAGAGCCAAAGTGAGCAGGTAAGAATGTTTACTATTGGCAAGTTATCACCAAGGCCTGTCTATACTTCTCCTAAGTTCCGAAATTAAAGGCTATTTTTTTAAATAGATTTTAATTTACAGAAATTAAAGTCTATTTACAGCTGTCCCTGTGTGGGCTCAGATGACAGTCTTTTCTCTATGCTCCTTTGCTCGCCTTGCCCTGTTCGCTCTTCCAGGGCACCTTGCTTCTCTCCTTCCTTGCACTATTCACCACTGGTCATTATTCTGCAATTTATTTGTCATCTGTCTCTCTTACTAGATGCTAAGCTCCACATAGAAAAGAACCATGTCCTATATTCACGTAATTTGATAAATAAATGCTCTTATTATGTCAACAAGCAAACCAACTATAATTGCGTACATACATGATACTTGATAAAATGATATGCTTGCTCATTTAGGGCAGTGCATTAGTCGGGGTTCTCATGAGAAACAGATAAAATGCCCACTCACCCCATTCCACCCATCCTCACACTGCCGCTAGGAGCCAGCCCCCTCACTTCCCAGAAGGCCTTCTTTCTCTTACTACCATGCTCTCCTGCCTGCCTTCCCCATGAGTTAAGTGATCCTCCTAGCTGCTCCTAGAATTCTCAGTGCATTCAAATTACTTTTATAGTGGTTTGCAATTATTTTTAATGTATCTGTCCACTGCACTGTAAACTCGTTAAGCACAGAATAGGCTTTATTTTGTTTTGAAACCTTCAAAAGATGCTATGTAGCAGGTGCTCAATAAACATGTGTTATATTAATTAATGAGTAAATTAACTATAATCAAATAGAAAAGAGAAAGTCCAGGGAGGTTTCAGGCTGCATGTCTCTGCAGGTATGATGGTGACACACAGGAAGGGAGTGAGGTCAATTCCACTTAGGGACAAGGAAGGTGACACTTGAGTTGATGTTTGGAAGATCAGTTGACAATAGTGACAAGGGGGGCAGTGTTTGTACATGGAAGGGGAGGGCCAGGAATTCTTGGTGGAGAGAGGAACGTGAGGAGAGTCAGTTAGAGAGAGTGACTGGAGAGATGATCAGATAAGAAAGAACAGGACC